>WBNO01005160.1:0-11584 GCA_013400575.1 Peucedramus taeniatus | reverse complement strand
TCCCAGCTCCGGACCTCGGGAGAAGCCTAGCAGGACTCTAAAAACCCACCACCTCTCTCCACAATGAGAAGGTTTATTATCTAACATTATTCATTTTCTTTCCCATGTCTGCGTGCACTCTGCTTGTTAAATAAACAGGTGTATCTGTGCCTCTCCGAGTGACCCTCGGAGCGTCCTGGCTGGCTGTGGCACAGCTACAGCGGGGGACACTCTCCTGATCTCCAGGGGAGTCAGGAGGGCAGCTAAGGCTCTCGCCTTGGCAGGTGAGGCAAAGGTATGACGGCGGAAGAAGGAGTGGACTTCAGGTGGAGGTATCAGTCCGGGTTTATTAAGGGCAGTGACCCAAAGCCCAGCGTGACCTCGCTCCGAAGACAAAGCCCCTGGCCATAAGGCATCTTATAAAGGGAGGAGGGAACAAACATAGGGAGCCAATAGGGAAACATGGGGGTATGGACATTAGGAAGATGGACTTCTGGGGAGACCAACGGGGGTAACCTGTGGGAGGAGCCCCAGTTCCTGAACCAATCACTCAGCGCCCTTAACAGAAGTTTCTAGGGGAAGGGATGGGCTGCTGAGTGACAGACAGGACACCAGGGAGGGGATTGACATGAAGGAGGAGGGAGGAGGCAGCATGGGCAGAACCACTGAAATAGGGGAGAACTGGGATAAACCAAGGTACAGAACAATTATAAAAACACATATAAAACACAACACAACAAACAGGTTTTTTTCACTTTCCTCTGAGAAATTCCTTTCGAACCTGTGGGGGATGGGCAGCTGAAACCTGCCTTTCTTTAGAGGACACATTCTTTTCAGAATGTTTCTTCCTAATTTGTCTCAAAACTGAGATGTTATTTTTATGCTCCCTATTGCCATTAATATATTTGAAAAAACTCTTTTTATTGTCCCCCACAGTTCTGGGAAGCTTCATCTCCAGTTGGAAAATCACATTATAATCTTTCTACAATAATTTACATGGAGACCATTGATGCAAAAGGGTAAGGATGAAAAGGGTAAGGGTGCAGAAGGGGTAAAGAAGACCTCCTGTTGAGTCACGAGTTTTAGAGTGGACCCCTTTGCCAAACTTAGCCTCAGACTTGATCAATGGTTTAGGTCTAAGGGATGTAGCAGCAATTAATCAGTTGACTAATTTAAAATTTACAAATTGATTCTATAGGATTTACTATAAGCACAACAATAACTTAATTATGAATCTAAGAGGACAATGTCAGGAAAATCCACAAACGCCAGAGGTTTATGTCCAAAAAGGAGACAGAGGAGTCCTTCAACTTTATTAAAATAAAGGGAGAGAGTCTACTGGGGCACACACCCACAGGCTTTTCTTTCTCGGGGTTTTGAAGGAGTCTCTTCCTTCTTTTGTTGTTCAGAAAATGCCTTATGGGCATTCTGAGTTTGTGGAACAGCTTCTCTAATACCCCTGGCAATTATTGTTCTATTATCTTCCATGTTTTGCTTTCCCCCGGGGTTATTGTGATCCCAATTAGGACGTTGCAAGGGCATTTTCTGATCCCCAGAGAGTCCATGTGCATGTTCCCTCTCCCATATCCACATACCCGCTGCTCAGATCATCTGTCTTTCTTCAGGTGTAAACAAAAGGTTTATTACAGATTGCATTTTGTCCCAGGTATAAACACTGGGTCACAAAAATTGGTCTGCTTGTTCTGCTAGTCCAGTAGGATCTTCTAGTAGACCTTTTAATTCCTTTTTTAATGTTGTTACTTCGGAGAAATTAAGTGGGGCAGGTACAAACCCAATTCCCCTGTGTCCCTCTCTCAGTGATACTTCCTGGAGGGGGTATAGTGCCACTGCTTGGTTTTCATTTTTCAATTCATCTCGTTGGACTGCTCTTCCCCTGGTATTCTGACTAGGTCCATCAGGGTGTGGAAAGTGCATTAGGTGCTGGTGGGTATGGAGGGGGCAGATAATCTAAGGGGTCCCAGTTTTTAATTTCTTTTAATTTATACATATTCACCTCCCCCAGAGAAACCTCACCTTTCCAACAGGTAGCATAATCACTCTATTCCCGGCTAACTGGTTCTTTAGCATTCACATGAATATTCAAAGCTTGGCATACCCACCCCTCAAAAGAAGCATGATTCGGCCGGAATAAATTATCTGATCTTATCTCTTCTTTAGTCCATTATATCATACAATATTGTATCATTTTAATTTTATTTTTATTCTTCGTGTCAGGTTTATGTTCCCACTGTGCCAATTTTATCCCTAGGGGGCTATTGGGAGGTATATCTATTGATGTTTTTATACTCCTCTTTCCCCTGGGGGTTTTCTCTTTGCTTGCTTTGTGTCATGTTTTCTCAGTTTATTCTGGCACCCATTCGCACACCTTTTTTTCTTCTCTCTTAACTTCCAAGCAAATCTGACTCTACACCTTTCACATGTATTTTCCCAGTCCTTCTCAGGTACTGTTCAGGCTCGTTGAACTAAATGCTGTTTTCCCACACACTATTTCCTACAGAAATGAAAAGATTTAATGCCTGATTCCTGGCTCTCAATTCCACTCTTTCACACTCTCGGTCCCAGGCACTCTTTTGTGTGGATGTTCAATACCACTTCTTATGACAGATTTTACATTCACACCATATCCAAGGTTCACATCCGAGTCCACAACTTAAATACAAAATTACACTCATACAGACAACACAAAATCTTTATTAAAATTTTTTATTCACATAGACAACAAACGCTTCACTTTTCTCCGGCTGCCTTGGTTGCCCAGTTCGCAGTATGTCTCATTCACTCAGCATTTACACTTATCAATCACACAAGACGCAGGACATACACATGTACTTCACACACATTCCCACAATACTAAGGTATCTCTGCTGTTTAATTAGGTGTTAATATTTCTTTACAGGTGTTATTTGTTACACAATAACCTACCCTCAGTAAAATAATCCTAAACCCTTCTAATATCCCCAAGCTTAAAATCTTTCTCTCACTACCCACACACCTATAAAACCCCAGCTATATACTAGCCCTTAAAACAGATTTCAAAACCTTACTTAAGGGTCACTGCTCATCTTTGCTTCCCACCCTTGTAGCCAAAAGCTACATCAATTGTTGTCTTGCTTTCCTTCTACCCCATTATCAAGCAGGGACCTAATCATTTCTCAGATCTCTCAGGCAGTGTTATCTGCTGGGCAGCTTTACACCCTTAGACTAGCCTAAGGGTATATTGGGGTTTCGGGTTTTCAGCATCCCACCTTCTGCAGACCCTGTGCCCAATATAGCCAAAGCTCCTGTAGGCAATCAGGTGTGGACCAAGAGCAGTAAAACCCAGAACTAGGATTCCTGAAGACGGATTACAGGCTATTCCTTTCTTCTTTGTTTTCTTAATTCCCCTTTTTAACCCCAAAGTAGCTAAACCTTGACAATTACAGGACTCAGTCTCTACCATCCACTTTATCCCTTCACCGGCGGGTCCCTTTGCAGGGAGACGAAAACGCGGTTAGAAGGACCTCGCAATTGCTTTGCAGATTCGGAGTGTCAGGCCTGTGTCTCATACACACACACACACACACACACACACACATACACATACACTCTCTCCCCTTCTGCACAGTACTCACCCGTGTAGGTTTTCGTGCACAATTTAGGGGCTAGCAGTTGCTGCGGTTTCTTAGGGAATCTTTACTTCCCCTTTTCTTTTTGCCCCTTTTATCCACCGAGTGTCCGACCTACAGTCGCCAGTAACAGCAGGAGAAGTCCAGTCCAACCGCTAAACTCAGTGGGGCGCCCCCACTCGGGATCTTCTGGAGTTACAGAGACGAGGTGCTAAATCTCAGTGGAACCTCCAAATTGTGAGAAACAAAGCTGACTCTTTAAAATTTTTTAAAGTTTATAAGGGATAAAAGGGACAGTAAATAGCGCTGGGTGCCTGGCAAATTGCCAGTGGCACATCAGTTAGTTATAGCAACTTTCTTTATAGACTTTTTCATTGCACCGATCAAATGCATATTCATGAAGATTATACGTATTCAAACATTCATTTGAGTTCTTGAACGTGTTCCAGGAGTTCTTTAGCTTTGTTCGACCCCTGACCCATTGTGTAGATTTGATTTGATTTTTGGGAGTCGTGTATGTCATTTCCTCACAACGACAAACGGGGAATTATTGATAGCTGCAGGGTCAGTGTCAGAAGTCCTTTTTACATCCTTTCTTTCGATGTTATCTGTGTGGTTCCTTCAATGTTATCTAATCATACAGACAGTTTTAGCTATTTCCACAAACTTATCTAAGTTATTCTCACTATTATCAGTTAGTTACAAAAATAAAAGCATCTTGCAAAACTTAACAATCCACAGTCTCTATTTTAATAGCTTACAAAAGCCTAAACTACGATATATGTTTACCACACTAATACATATATAAGCTACACATGGCCAGGGCATTTGGCCTCAAAAGCTGGCAAAATATACTATATCAAAAACAGTTAAAAAGTGATTATGAACTGTACTACATCAAAATCGTTGTGATTAATAATTTGCAAAAGCTAATACATGATAGCGAAAGCCAACAACTACATAGTTATTTATAACACTCCATATGCAGTTTTCCATATTTCCCTGGGCCTGCCCACACCTCTGGGTTCACTCCAGCATTCACAACAGTGTTAGCCTCCCTATTACTCCTCACAACGCCAACTCGCATTCCCAACTCCAGCCATCAAATCCCCTCCCAGCAAACCACAATCTCAACCAAGAATAATCAGAAACTTGTGCTTTTCAAACTCATCTCACGCATTCAGCAAACTCTCACGGGCATCCCCATAGACACACACACTCACCAATCATCTTTCCCACGTGCGAAAAGAACATTTGAACAATTGTTCCCCCTTTGGCATAGATAGAGAAGTTTCTGTGTCTACTAGGAAACACACTTCCCAGTTGAGCCCTTGGTACCATAGCAGATTCCTTCCCAAGGGTTGTTTTGGTTGGGTCTCCCCTGCCGAGGAGGAAATGCCTCTGCCACATCCTTGTGGCCAATCCTGTCCCTTCTATTCTGGGGAATTCCCTTGGGCCCTGTGCTTCCTCCCTCTGGGGCTATAAAAACTCTGCCATCACCTTCGCCTTTGCTTTCACCTTTTCCTCATCCCTTCCTACATGCACTTTCTAACCAGTTCATCCAGGGACTTATTCTGCCCTTCCTCTAGCCCCCCTGTGGGTGCTCCTTCTCCCACAGCTCAAAATTGCTCATTTCTCCAGTGACCCAAACAAAATCCCTTCATGTATCAAGCCAGGCTTTGGTGGTACTTTGTCTCTTATACCGTATACCAAAGCCAGTCACTGTACCTTACACTGCATGTCAAAGCCACTCCCTGTCCAGCTGCAGTGTCCAGACACCCCTGCAGCATATCCATCTGGGCCCCCAGGCGACTCTCACAGCACCAGAATCTCTGTAAAGCACCAGGTCCCGAGGGGCAGGCACAGCTGAGGTGCCACAGGGACAGGTGAGTCGTTAAAACCGAAGGTCGCAGACAAAGACTCTCTAGCTAGTTAAAGTTAGAAAGTGGTATGTTTATTACACCAGCAGATGGCATGGGGGTACTCCCAGAAAGGCGTGACCACCCTGTGCAAGGTTCTTTACCCTCTATTTATTTCCCGAGATCGTACATACAATACATATGCATAACCCCAGCACCTTCCATCCCCACTCTGTATTAAAATGAGGTTATTAGTCCTTCACGAGTGCACAGTTCTTCTCTTGAATTGGGTCGGTGGTTTCGAATTGGGTCAGTGGTCTTGAAGAATGAAGTCAGGAGAGTCTTCATCAGGTCTCCATGACCCTCTGGCATGATCCAAGGCCCCCTGCTTTGTGATTGATTGATGTAAAGCCCAGGTACTAACCATTGTTCCACTGGTTTCAACATGTTCTTATAACGGTTTACTTACTCCACTCCCTTCTGTAAGCAAGCTCATAATGGAACAATCAGCTCTAGTGTAAGCATCTAACAATCATTAACCTATTGTCTCTCTACCTAACTTACATCTTGATCAATGTAAATTGTTTCTATTCTTCAGCTAAAATACAATTTTTTTAAAATCATGATTCACAGGCAGGTGGCCAGGGTGTCCTGCAACCTCATGGGGCTCCTGCCAGCCGGGGTGGCAGTGTTGGGCACCTCCTGGAACTGAGCTCTGGCTGTCCCACAGCCTCGGTTTGGTCCTGCACCTCCCCCACAGGTCCCCAGCCTGTGCTGTCGATCGCACCTGGCCTTGGACAGAAACCCCCTTGAGTCCTGAATAGCAAGGGGACAAACCCAAATCCTCCACCCTGGCTCCATAATGACCAGGGGAGGGGTGGTCCTGTAGGAACAATAGTTCCCTGCTTTCCCTTTCCTGGAAGCTGGGAATACAAAAGACTTGCAGGTGGCCATGTATTAGATTGCAGATTTTGAAGATAAGGCAGAGAACTTTCCAGCCTTTCCTTAATCACATAGCCTCCCGCTGCTATTTGCCTTAACCATATTTCTCCACACTCCCCTTTGACCACACCTTTCCCAAACCAACACCATATTGCCCCCTCTGGGCATGAGCTGCAAAGACCCTTTCTCGGTGCCTCTTATTGCCCCCTCTGGGCATCCATGTCCTTTTAACTACCTCTGGGAGAATGTGCAAACCATCTCAGCATTCTCCCAAAGAACCCTTCAGATGTGTTTTGGGATCGTCATCCCTATAGACGAGACCCTTCTTTTTCGACTTTATTGCCCATCCTCGACGTCCTACCATGTTTTACTCCCCAAAGTTGTACTCACCGGTGAGATTTGCCGAGACCCTTCTTGACTTTCCCTTACTGTCCCCTCTGGGTATCCATGTCCAGCAGTCCTTTCCTATGGACTCTTCATAGACCACCCCAGTCCGCCTTGTGGTAGTGTTATTTTGCAGTTTGTTCTGCTGTGATAGGTTTTAAATATTCCTTGTTATAAGTTTGTAATGGTTCGTTCTGTGTACCCCACTTGGCTTCCCTGATGGTTCAGTCCTGAGTTGTTTACCCCAAAATTCCCGCCAAGTGTATGTCAATCCACCTGTCTGTCAAAGATAGCACTCCCTTTTTGTTCTGGAAGGTTCCCTGTCCTTTATCCTGTCCTCGGAGTAAGATTGGATTGTAAGGTTTTCTCATTCCCCTTGTTAGCTCCTACTGGATAGCCTTTACCCTGCACCCCTACCCTGATACCCCCCTATTGGTAAAGGGTTGTGTCCTCCCCTTATCCCCTCCTCTCCTTAAAAGCAGTCCTTTTGCGCTCCATCGGGGTCACTTGTTCCTGATTCGCCTGAGGAATAAATGTCCTTGGAACTCAAACAAGTGATCACTCCCTATTCTTTAGCCTCGATTGTCACATTGGGTTACTGCCGTTTTGCCTGCCACACAGCTTTCAGCGACAGGGAGCTGAGAGCAGCACCTGCACGCACCGCTACCCGGAACACAGATCTGGGAGCGGCCCTTCTCGTGACTGCCTCAGTCTCGGGAGTGAGGGGCTGTACAACATCTCCCTGTGACCGCAGTAATGCAGTGACATGCCTCTCCCTGCAGACCCCTTCATGGACCCCCCTGGTCCGCCTCTCATCTGTCTCTTAGACAGTCTCTGGTACCCAATCAATTGCTCGGTGTCGGCCAGCGCTGAAGGGAGCTGGTCACCGAAACTGGGTGAGGCGCACCTCCAGCTCCTCTTGCCGAGTGCCAGACCCAGACAGTGGAAGGATCCTAGATGAAGCCCCCAATTGTCAGGAAAATCCACAAAAGCCAGAGAGGTTTATGTCCAAAAAGGAGACAGAGGAGTCCTGCAACTTTATTCAAATAAAGGGAGAGAGTCCACTGGGGCACATGCCTGCAGGGTTTTCTCTCTTGAGGTTTCGGAGGGCGCAGACTCCTTTTATCCTGAACTCCCAGCTGCATGTCACCCTCTTCTTTTCCCTGTTGGCTGAGGTAATAAGAAGGTACAGCCTTCCTGAACTGCCTACCCCATATCCGCCCTTGAACCTACTGTTTTACCCCAAAGTTCAGAAGTTCAGGTTTGTGCAGACCCTTGACTATCTCAGGAGCCAAGCTGTCTAGGCTCTGCAACAAACCTGCTGCTTGAAGATAGTAGAGACATTAAGACCCATTTCAAAGATGTTAACACCCATACCTTCACCCATCAAATTATTTGTAAAGACATTAGCACACATCTTTTCTCTCAGTAATATTCTTAGTACATTTACTATAGGGTATTTAAATCAATGCACACACATGTGCACAGAGATATAAAGTAGCATGTACAAAGGTATACCTAAGAAAACTTCCCTTGAGTTCAGTGAGATACTCATGTTGGATGCCTCTGCATATCTAAATGGATGAAAGGTTGAGCATCAAGAAGTGGGGGTATCAGCCTAGACCCCAATGTCATATTTTGGCAGTGGTCCTCTAAATACCACTAACTTGAGAGTTCACAAGCTCTGAGAGGTGTCCCACTCAGAGGGACATGCTGGCACAGTCTGCTGTGGCCCAAGAGGCTCCAAAAGGCCTCACTTCAGGTCATGAGATGATCTTATTGGCATCACAGAGAAATGATGGGACAACTGCTATGACTGGAATATTGGAATGGAAGGATACAAAGAAAAATCAAACTTTAAAGATGTTTCTCCTTATCATGCTATATATAAAAATCAGAGCTTTTGGTATAATACTTCTTTAGTTCAGTCTGAATTTAATGATATCTCTTTTCAATTACCATGGGGAATGTTTTTCATTTGTGGAGATAGAGTTTGGCCTGCTATCCCAACACACATCATAAGTAGACCATGTAGCATCGGGAAACTTACTCTGCTAACACCCAGTGCAAAAATGAAACATAGAAATAAAAAATCTATCAATCAATATAAACCAGACTACAAAGATGATTTTGAACCTTGGAGTTTTAGAAAAAGTTTCTCAGCATCTTTTTTTACCACAACTTAGTTCAACAATAACACTGAAACAATTAGATCAACTAGAGTGTTAGCTGAATAGAGTTTAATTCTACCTCCCTTGCATTAAGTGACATACTAACAGATGTCAATAGTGTTAGACATTGTGAGAGACAACTGCTCACTTTAAAAATTTTAAAAGGTTTATTAAATCTTAACAAAATTTACAACAAAAGGCCTAAATAAGGAAAAATTTGCAGCGCTGGGAACTGCCTTTGTGGCTGCCTCCCACGTGTCCACTTCATCTTCAAGATGGATGCTCAGTTTTTTATACCCCTGGGGTTGCATCAGCCAACCCTGGCCCCTCCCAAACTCAGTCAGCTCTTCTTTGTCCTTTATCGGTGGAGACTGCTTTCTTGTAACTTGATTTGAGGTCAGGTGTCGTCATGCAGCGCCCCTTTAGCAACAAGCTTTTCCATTCCCAACTGCCCCATGGAAGGGGCACATGTGCACGCCTTCTTTCTACCTGTCCTAGACAACAATACAGAGGGGGGGAAAAGGACCTCCATGGTCAGGCCCACCCCTCCATCTCAAGTCCATTTGTATGTTCCATCTCTCCCCACATCCCTGTTTTATGGGCCCATCAGGATATAAATAGCTCCCCTGTTTGCTCCCAGTCCAGGTTCACCTGAGCTATTTCAATTTTGGCAGCCTTGTCTACCCGTTCATTGTTCTGATGTTCTTCAGTCACACAACTTTTGGGCATGTGAGCATCTACATTATGTACCTTTAGAGTAATGTTTTCTATCCATGCAGCAATGTCCTGCCCCAGTGCAGCAACCCAGATGGGTTTTCCCCTGGGGTTGCCAACCAGTCTTCTTCCATTGCTATAGCCACCAATCAGGAGTCAGTGTAGACACATAGTACAGGCCACTTTTCTTGCTTAGTAATCTTAATATCTTTGTCCCAGAGGGGGGTTGGACCCTTTGGAGGAAGGGAGCCGAGGGTTTTCCTGGCACAATCCACTGGGAAAATGGGACAAAAGTGGGCACCCCACAAAGTTGCTGGATTGAGGATATGCCCAAGAGCATCTGGGGTTGGACAACATTGCCGGATTGATAGATACCCAAGAAAATCTGGGGTTGGCCAATAACATTTTGAGATTTTATAATACCCGTGGGTGGATATTAAAAAGTGACTTGAAAGTAAAAGGTACCTTGTTGGTGTCTTGTTGTGAGTGAGAATGAATGAGATATTAAAGAAATAAAAGTGAGTGTGAATGAATGAAAGTATATGTAACAAAGATTGTTGATTTAAAGTTTAACTTTATTTTCTGGAGGAAGGTGAATTGTATTATACTATTGGAAAGGAAGGATTTTTCTGTGCTGTGAAGAGTGAGAGGTGTTCGAGCTGTCAGGGGAATGGATTTGAGCAGGGACGAGCAGGTGGGGCCCTGGGGAAATGAGACAGGGAACCAGAGAAAGCGGCTGGGACCCCCTGGAAATGTTGCCTCTCCCTGTCTCCAGTTTCTCTGCTCATGCCAGGAGCTCCAGTCTCCCTACCCGTAACAGCTTTTCTGCCTGTGTCAAGAGCTCCAGCCCTCCCCATCCACTGCAGTCCCCGTCGCCGCCGTGACCCTGGAGCCGCCTGCTCCTGCTCCTACCTCTGCTTCTTTTTTGATTCTGGCTTTCCTGCTGACTTCCGCTCCTAACTCTGTCCTCATTGGTTCCAGCCTCACTGCCCTCTCTTGTCTCTGTTCCCTCGGTGATTCCAGCTACGGCTGTATCTATGGAGGGGTTCAAGAGGGAGGCAGAGCCCCAGTGTTGTCAGGGTCCCAGGAAGGGACTAGGAATACCTGTTTCTGCTGCAGTGGGGGAGGGCACCATCACTTAGAAGGAGACCTGGAGGTGCTTCGGGGGGTGTGCCCTGTGAAGGAGTGGGAAGGACATGGGCTCTGATTCCTGGGGGATGAATGCCGTCTGGAGCCTTTGATAACTTGGGAAGCAGGCCCCCAAGAGGAATTATTGAAATTTGTGGTTGATTCTGGGGCAGAGAGAACTGGTGAGGTGGGGATTCCAGGGAGATGTGATATGGCTGGTGACATGGTAGAAGTGGCAGGGGCAGAAGGAGAAAGGTTTAAAATCCCTGTCATTGAAGATGTAGTAATTAGGAAAGAGACCGGCATGGGGATAGATGTCTTGTTGGCTCCTGGAGTGCGCATCAGCTTGCTGGGGAGAGACTTGCCGATGCAACTGGAAATGGGGGTTGTACCAGAAGAAGAAAGGGCCGTGGACTTACTTTTAGAGATAAACTAGTTGTATGTACACCTCGTGCAGTCCAAAGTGTGTTAAATCAGAGAAAAAGAAAAAAAAAAAAGAAGTGGTTAACAGACTCTAGGATGTTGGAATGTGGAATAATGATAACTTGGTACTGGAGGTGAACAGGAGTTTGAATCCAGCTCAATTTTTGTATTGTTATAGATGAGTAATGAGATGGTTGGCTCTCACAATTAAGGGGTAAACATTATATGTATGTAAAAAGAAGTTTTATAAATGTATAGTTATGTTACTGCAATGTGTCCCCCCCCAGTATTTGTTATCGTGGGATGGTCTTGGTAATCCCGGCATTTGGGAAGGTTGGTGTTGGGGGTTGGATCTGTT
>WBNO01005159.1:0-10486 GCA_013400575.1 Peucedramus taeniatus | reverse complement strand
CAGCTGGCCTGGTTGTGTCCCCTTCCAGAATCTTGCCCATTCCCATTCCCTTTGGTAGGGGAAGGAATGTCAGAGTGACAGCACTGCTCGGCCTTAGCCGAAACACTGGTCTGTAATCAACACCCTTCCAGTTACCAATGCAAAGCACAGCATTGTGAGGGTTGTGAATTTTACCTCAGTCAGACCCAATGCACCAACAAAATAAAACCAAGTCAAAACCAAAAACCTTCATAATATTACTCTTGGGGTAAATTTTTAAAGTTCAGCTGTTACCACCAGAGATTTTAAGACAAACTCAGACTGTCATTTTCTCATCTTCTTTCTTCAGTTATTTATTTCATAAACAAATAGATCTCCATAAATTAGGCTATTTGTCAAGTACTTTACAAGCAGAAAACCAAATTCATTATTTGTTGAATATGATTTTTATCATACTAGTCAGTATGTAAGTCACAATTTAACAATATTAGGTTAAAGCATGATACTTCTTTCATCTCTGCCGCAAGTTCATTGGGCTATCAGTTCTATGAAGTGTCTTGTTCATCCTATGTCAGCTGATGATATTTCATTCCAGTAAAGCAGTTATCAGGATTAACTGCAGTGTAGGTTGAATTGTCATGAAAAAAAAAATAAATGCTATCTATTTCTTTTGCTTTTTGTCTCCAGGAAAATTGTTAGATCGTATCCATTGCTAGGTGACAGGACCAGTAGGATGAACAGCTCAATTACAGAATCACAGAATGAGATAGGTTGGAAAAGACCTTGGAGATCATTAAGTCCAACCTATGACCTAACACCTCCTCATCAACTAAACCATGGCACTGAGTGTCACGTCCAGTCTTTTTTTAAAGACATCCAGGGACTCCACCACCTGCCTGGACAAACAGTTCCATTGCCCAATCACTCTTTTAGTGAAGATTTTTTTCCTCATGTTTAACCTAAGCTTCCACTGGTGCAACTTAAAACTGTGTCCTCTTCTTCTGTAAGTGATTGTCTGGGAGAACAGACCAAACCCCACCTGGCTACCACCACCTTTCAGGAAGTTGTAGAGAATTAAGAGGTCACCCCTGAGTCTCCTTTTTCTAGGCTAAACAACCCCAGCTCCCACAGCTGTTCTTCATAGGGTTTGTGTTTCAGCCTTGTTCCGCTCCTCTGGACACATTTGAGCATCTCAGTGTCCTTCCTAAACTGAGGGGCCCAGAACTGGACACTGCACTCAAGGTGCGATCTCACCAGTGCCAAGTACAGGGGAAGAATGACCTCCCTGGTCCTGCTGGCCACACTATTCCTGATACAGGCCAGGATGCTGTTGGCCTTCTTGGCCACCAGGGCACCATGTTGGCTCATGTTCAGTCAGCTGTCAACCAGTACCCCCTCCATGTCCCTTTCTACCTGAGCACTGTCCAGCCACACCGTCCCCAGCCTAAAACATTGCAGGCGTTGTTGTGGCCAAAATGCAGGACTCGGCAGCTGGACCTATTAAACTTCATCCTGTTGGACTCAGCCCATCTATCCAGCTTGTCCAGGGCGCTTTGCAGAGTCCTCCTACCCTCCAACAGATTGACACATGCTTCCAGGTTGGTGTCATCAGCAAATTTATTGATTGGACTATGGCGGACTCAATCCCCTTATCCAGATCATCAGTGAAGATACTTAAAGAGGACTGGCCCCAGCACAGACCCCTGAGGAACACCACTGGTGACTGGCTGCCAGTTNGGCCATCCAGCCAGTTCCTAACCCAGCAAAGAGTGCTCCTGTCCAAGCCGTGGGCTGCCAGCTTTTCCAGGAGTGTGCTGTGGGAGACAGTGGCAAAGGCCTTGCTGAAGTCCAAATAGACAACATCTACAGCCTTTCCTGCATCCACCAGGTGGGTCACCTGGCCATAAAAGGAGATCAGGTTGGTCAAGCAAAACCTACTCCTCCTAAACCCATGCTGGCTGGGTCTGATACCCTCGTCATCCTGTAGGTGCCATGTGATGGCACTCAAGATGATCTATTCCATAACCTTGCCAGGTACTGAGGTCAGGCTTACTGGCCTGTAGTTTCCTGAATCCTCCTTTGCTTCTTCTTGTGGATGGGCATCACACTGGCCACCTTCCAGTCATCTGGGACCTCCCCAGTGAGCCAGGACTGATGGTAAATGTTGAAGAGTGGCTTCACAAGCTCATCTGCCCATAGATTTGTGAGCATCTAAGTGGCTCAGCAGGTCTCTGACTGCTTCCTCCTGGATAACAGGGGGGCTAGTCTGCTCCCCTGACACCAGGCGAGTGCTGAGGACAACCTGTCTTTCTGGTGAAAACTGAGGCAAAGAAGGTGTTAAGTACCTCTGCTTATTCCTGATCTGTAGTTACTGAATTTCTTTCTGCATCATCCTTGCCCTTCCTTTTGCCATTAGTGTATTTATAAAAATATATTTCATTGTCCTTCACAGAAGTGGTCAGATTGAGCTCTAACTGGGGTTTTACCTCTCTATTTTTTGTTCCTACATGACCTAGCAATACCCTTAAGCATTTCCTGAGATACTTGACCCTCATTCCAAAGGTGATACACCCTATTTTTTCTTTCTTTACTTCCTTCAAAAGCTGCTTGCCCATCCAGGCTGCTTGTTTTCTTCATCGGCTCATATTTTTGGCATATAAAGACAGTCTGTTCCTATGCCTTCAAGATTTCTGTTTTGAAGCAGTCCCACCTTTCTGGACTGCTTTGTTTTTAAGGGCTGCTTCCCAAGGTAGTCTCCAAGTAAGTCTCTTAAATAGGCCATGGTCTAACCTCTGGAAGTCCAATGTGGAAGTTTTATTGATGCCCCTCCTTGTTTCACCAAATATTGAAAACTCTATAATTTCATGATCACTGAGCCCCAGAAAGTCTCCAACCATCACATCTCCTACCAGCCCATCTCTGTTTGCAAACAGCAGGTCTAGTGCAATCCCTCCCCTTGTAGGCTTGCTCACCGCTGTGACAAGAAGTTGTCCTCCGCACACTCTAAGAACATCCTAGACTCCCTCTTCTCTGCTGTGTTGAGGTCCCAGCAGACATCTGGCAGGACATCTGCTGGTGATCTTGAAACATGCCCCAGCTGCTTATAGAGTAAGTTATCCACCTCTTCTTCCTGGTTGGGTGGTCTATAACAGACTCTCACCAGGATGGCAGCCCTCTTGCCCCTCCTCCTGATTCTTACACATAGGCAATTTCCATGGAATCAAGAGCCACCCTAATGTAAAGAGCCACCCCTCCACCTCTTCTCCCTCTTCTGTCTCTTCTGAAGAGCTTGTAGCCATCCATTGCAGTGCTCCAATTATGTGAGTCATCCCACCAAATTTCCATGATGGAGACTATGTCAGAGCTCTCTTTCTGTACCATGGCTTCCAGCTCTTCCTGTTTATTACCCATGTTGTGTGCATTAATGTTCATGCACTTCAACTGGGCTGCTGATTTTATCCCTGACTTTGTCTTACAACCCTTGGTCTTGTTTCTGGAGAGCCTATTTGCATCCCCTTCTCGCTTTGAACCTAGCCCTCTCAATGAGCTCTGCAGTTCATGGACTAGAGTTCTTTTGCCCTTAATGGATAGATGGAGCCCATCTGGCTCTAGCAGTCCAGATATGGTAAAAATTGCGCCATGATAAAAGATTCCAAAATTCTGCTGATGGCACCAGCCCTCAAGCCACTTGTTGATAATGCGGGTTCTCCTGCTCCTTTCATCATTTGTTCCTGCCACTGAAGAGACTCAGCAGAACACCACATGTGCTTCTGCCCCATCAATCACTTGACCCAGAACCCTGAAGTCCCTTTTAATTGCTCTATTGCTCTTCTTTTCAATCTCATCACTGCCAGCGTGGAGTATCAGCAGTGGGTAATAATCAGAGGGTTGAATCAGCTCAGGGAGTCTCCTGGTGACATGGATTACCCAGGCCCCAGGGAGGCAGCAGACCTCCCTGTGGGATGGGTTTAGTTGACATATGGAGCCCTCTGTTCCCTTCAATAGGGACTCACCTACTTGGACTACCCTTCTTTTTTTTCTAATGCTAGAGGGAGTGATCTATCTGACAGATAAAGTGTAACTGGGACTCTCTCCAGGCAGATTATTTTCTTCAATATCATCTGGTTGACCCTCTGGATTCAGGGCCTCATACCGATTCTGAAGTAGCATCTGGGTAGGTGATGGGGGCTTGGGAGAAATTTTCATTTCCTCCCTGAAGAGGGACCCATTTCCACTCCTCTTCATTAATTAGGTCTCCTCCTACTTCCTGATGGTAGAAAGCATGGGAGTCCTCTGACTCCTGGTGGGCTTCTCTCAGAGACGGAAGGGTGAAACTGCACCAGTCTATTTCCCTTTCACTTTCCCTAATACTCCTCAGTCTTTCTACTTCCTCCTTAAGCTTGGCCACCAGACAGAGGAGATCATACACCTGTTCACACCTCAGGAATGCATCTTTTGCACCTTACCCTGGTACTACTGACAGTAGTACTTACAGGAAGGGGTCAAGACAGATGCATTTTTCTTGGAGAGTTCTGTTTGGGTTGGTACACTTTTACTAGCTATAGCTTTTGATCATTTGGAGACCATTGCTGAAAAAAAACCCAAAACCCAACAAGTTATGAAAATTTAGGGATACAAGACAGAGAAAAGTAAGATCATATCTTCCCCAAACTAATGATTGTAATTTGCTAGTTGCACTCATTTGCTTGTTTGCTTTGTTAGTTTTATCTGTTTTTTGACAGTTCACAGTTGCAGAACCTAGAAAATTAAGGGAATTTTACAATGTACACAGTATAGCTTATATAGGGAAAAGTTCATCCCTTCAGAAAGAAAGCTGAATTTATACATCGGCTTCTTGCTGAATTACTATATAGTGGTGTTTAACAAGTATTCAATTTCAATCTTCCTGAAAGATGAAATTAGAATAATCTGTAATAATGAAAATACTGGCACAATAAATTACTGATTCAATGAAAAATGCCTTTGGAGATTATCTTACAGGTATATTTTAAACTACATGCACAGCATTCTGTTCCGTCTAATGCAGTTTTGATCAATCTAAGAAGAAAACAGAACAGAAAGTATCTAAGAGATTGATGGGCAGCAAGAACAACATCCTGAGTGTCAAAAATCTTGCCACAAGCCGCAATGCCTATGGGCCTTGGAAGATTGCCCAGAGTCACTTCTTTGAATTAGAAAAAAGTTAATTAGAACATGTTGTTAGTCTACTGGCAGGTAGACACAGGTTGATATTCCATTCCTGTGCTTGCTTTCTTTTTCTAGCTCCAGTTTGCATATCTAATCGATCCCTTTGCCTGTATGATTGATCAAAAGGGAGTGCAATGCAAAAGGAGATACCAGAGAGATATGCAAACCTCTGTGTTATGAAAGGTGGAAGCTAATGTCACATCATGCAGTAATTTTCTGGCACCTTTTTCTTGCTGGGCTGCATGACAAAAAATATATGTCTTGCTAATACATTTCTGTTCTGCCTCCTGTTAATTGTTGCATTACTTTATCATTCAGCACTCTGATGAGCTGTCTCCTTTGCTTCATGGGCAGTGACAATACAAGCAGCTCAGCAGTATTAATAAAGACATTACCTAGATTGCCGTTAAAATACCCATCCTCACACACTCCTACAGACTGTGTTTCACACACGTGTCTGAAAGCAGAAAGACAGTAATTAAAGGAGTTGCAATAATAACACCCTTTTTATGCAACAATCATAAGAAATGCCTCCTCATGTCTTTAAATCACAGTGTAAATACAATGCAGTTATTTCAAAGAAAAGACTGCAGTAGAAAGTGTCCAAAAAAAGTGAATAGGGGCAACCTAAACTGTACCAAATACTCTCCAAAGCCCATGTGAGTCATGGATAAGGACTCGCCTGTCCTACAGAATTTTTTCTTTTTTTAAGAGGAAACCTTCTTTAATTTGACATTAAAAACTCTGCATTAAAGATGAACAAATAGTTGTTTTAGTTAGGAGAATCCAACTATTTCTAATCTTACAAATTTACGTATTATGCCTCCTGTTGTCTGCTTTTTTCCTAAAAGTATGTTTTTTTTACTCTGACCACAAATCATCTCTTCACAATTTGAAAAAAGGCAGTTAAGAAAAGCACTTATGATTCATGCTGCCTTTTCTGATAGTGAGTGGTCTTATCTTGTCACACAAGATGGCAGCCAAAAATTGACTTTTCTTTGCATTTATTCTTTTCCTTAAAAAAAAACAGGAAAAGTCATCTCAGAAACAATTCTCATGTTAGAAGGGCTATCATAAACTGGAAAACAAATCTTGTTTGAAGTTCTTACTCAGCAGCAAGTAATGGCATATGTTTAAAATAATTGCACCCTTTGTTAATTGATATCAAAACCTTTGAAATTTTATATAATGCCTTCTACCACAGATATTTCAAGCCATGGAAGAATCTTAAAATTTGTCACTTTATCCACTAAAACATGTATTTTAGAGTTCTTTTCACATGATGCTTCACTGAACTGCCAAGAATGCTGTACTGGAGGAGTGTGAGGAGCAGCAGTGGTGGCAGTGGCAGAAAGCAATAAAAGGCATACATGAATATATGAAGAGGTAAACAGGTACTCTTCCCTAAGCTGGTCAGACCAGACTTATTTATTGTTCAAGCCAGCAAGGGACTCAGCCCAAACTGATCAGTTCAGGTGATTTAAATAGGATTAAAAATCAGTCCAGTTAATTTAAATAAATGTGTATATATACATCTCCCAGCAGACGGGTATGTGGCAACGTGATGATCACAAAAAAAAAAAAAAAAAGTCTTCTGCTTCTCCAGAGCTTCTAGAACCAATACAAACNTTCAGGTGATTTAAATAGGATTAAAAATCAGTCCAGTTAATTTAAATAAATGTGTATATATACATCTCCCAGCAGACGGGTATGTGGCAACGTGATGATCACAAAAAAAAAAAAAAAAAAGTCTTCTGCTTCTCCAGAGCTTCTAGAACCAATACAAACATATAGACAAAGCACTTGTAAGGGCATGCAACTACCTAGGTTTCAGGATGTGCCTGGAGATGGATGATAACAGGAACACCTTTAGGATGTACACTCATGTAGACGAACTGTTCTACTTGGTCACTGAACTTTGGAAGAAGGAGGGCAGACTGAGGAATATTTCAGAGTTTGAGAAGGAGATAGAACAATGGAAACATGGTCTAACATTCCTGTTACACAGAAGTCAATTCAGCATGGATACATCCAATATCTGTTTTGTGTCAGGATGAAGATGATATTACTAAGGAAAAAGGAGTAGTTAGTTTGTGGAGCTGCCAGAGAAATACCTCCTTACCCTCTCCAGTCCTCTTATACGTTTACAGAATAGGTATTAGGCTCTGTGAAAGGTCAAGGAAAGTCATGACAAACTAGAAAAGGAAGAATCTTTTACCAAGGCCAGATTAACCAGCCCCTTTTGCCAAGAGCTACATTAAGACTAGCACTAAGAAGAAAGGTCATGGTGGCTCCTACCTGAGCAGAATGGAGGCATCCACCTGCAAACTGGGCTATCTTTTCAGGTAACTCTTCTGTCTCCCTGGGACCCAAACCAAGGTGGACACCAGAAAACTGATGAGCACAGTACAGTCTTTTGATTATGACACAGTCTTGCTCTGTTACATGGGTACAAATTACATTGCAATAAGAAATCGAAGGTCAACCAAAAGAGATACCAGAGCCCTGGAAAAAATGATTCAGGAGCACAGGTGATGTTTTCCTTAATCCTGCCATTAATGGGGAGAGACATTGGAAGATACAGGTGTACATGAAAACCCAACTCCAGGACTGGTGCCTCTTCCAGAACTTTGATTTTTCTATTGATAGAAGAGACTTTCATGTGCAAAGTGTCTTGGGGCCTGATGGGATTCACCTGTTCCAATGGGGTAAAATGTCCCATTGCTTGTAAACTGGCAGGACTGATTAATGGGACTTCAAACTAAAATTTATGGGGAAAATTAATAACATCTGGAGAGCTAAAGATAAGCCAAAGTTTGGTATGGCATCACCTCAGGGTGACAATGGTAATAGGAGAATTTATATTCATCCAGGGAACACATAAAACAGTCATACACCAATGCATATAGTATGAGATTCATACAAATAGGACTAGAAGTGTTGGTCTGTTAAAAATCTGTTATTTCATTGATATTAGTGAGAGTTGGTAGAATAAGTCCCATGATTTGGAGTACTGGGATGGAGAGCTGTTCAAGAGGGATAGGCAGGGCAGGCAAAGTAGAATTCCACTATATGCAAGGGAGAGTTTTGACTGTATAGCCCCTACAGTTAAGCGTTATGTGGTTGAAAGCCTCTGGATGAAAAATAAGGGATGGAAAACAATGCAGATGTTGTAGTATGTGTCTGTGACTAATAACCTGGCCAACACTGATGAGATATTCTACAGGCAATTACAAGAAATTTCTGCATTGGTAGCCCTTATCCTTTATGGGAGTATCCAAGACATCAGCTGGATATACTACACTCCTGTGATAAGCAAGTCTGGAAAATTCCTGAAATTCATTGAAGATAATTTATTGTCACAAATACTCAGTGAGACAACTAGAAAATATGTTCTTCATAACTTGTTATTTGTGCAAAGAGAAGGATTCATGGGAGATGTGCTGGTAGGTCACAGTCTTGGCCGTAGTGATCAAGAGGTGGCTGAGTTTAAAATTTTTTGTTGTAAGGGGGAAAAAGATCAGCAATCCTAGATCTCAAGAAAGCAAATATTAAGATATTCAGGCAGCTACTTAGCAGTGTGCTCTGGGAATCTCTTTATGAGGGCCTGGGAGTCCATAAGTACTGATCAGTTTTTAAGAACCACTTTTTAAAAGCAGAGGAGCAGACAACTCCCTTGTGTTGCAAATCAAGAAAGCAGGGTAAAAAACCAGCTCTGCTGAAGGAGGACCTCCTCTTGGAACTCCTGAGGAAATTGAAATTGTATGATTTCTGAAATAAAGGTCAGGCTTCAGAAGAGGATTACAGAGCCCTTCAGTGAGAAGTCAAAAACCATAAAAGCAATAAAATAACTTTTTATCATATTCCAATCAAATATAACAAAAAAGTTCTTCTCTAACTACCTATTTTGATCGTACTAAATAACCACCTGAATTAAATTTGAGTTTTAAACACATCTTTAATGCCAATATGGCCCTTTTACCAATCTGGCTTTTTTACAGAAGTTCATAAATGTTAATATTTATCAACCAGCAAATAGAATAGCTGTAAAACTCTAAAACTGCTTTGGATTGTATTTTGTTGTCCTTTCTTCATATTTGACATTTACTTATCTTTTACTCATCTTCCTAGTCATCTTTCAAAATAATTAAATTCAGGTCTTTGATATTTAATGAGAAATGTTAATAATCCTTCCTGTAAACAATCCTTCTCGTAGACATACCAAATGGTTACACTACATTTACTTAATATTAGCATACAGACCTAATGGAAGTTGGCATGAATTAATGCTGAAAGTATGAATAGCATTAGATGCCAAAAAGATGCTAAAACTGAAAGATACAGTTATTAACACTGACATTTTGATTAAGAAGTATGCAGGGAATTCTGAATCACAAAATTTAAAGTCAGAGTATGTTAGAATTCTTGGCATTGTCAAGGACAAAATGTAACACATTTCCTATTTTGTTCTACTTCTGTCAGATTTGACCTATTATTTCAGTGGAAATTCATCCACCAGAAAACAAACAGAAAGAAAATCATTACGAATTAAATCGTTATTTTTCTTGAGGCTACCAAAAACACCTACAAAGTATAATGTGGTTTGGAATTTGAAAGGAAAGTAAATATCTCCCATGCAAAACCACCACAATGAGATAAATATAAGATTAATAATCCAAAGTTATGACATAAGCCACTATTACTAAGGCATAATTGGCAAGAAGACCTTTATAAATTATAAAATATACTTTCATGTCTTGAAATGTCTCAGTTTTCCCCAATCACTCTGTTCAAATCCACTTTAAAAAAATCAAGTGTTGATTTTTTTAAGTCTGAGAAATTTGAGCTGAAGGTTTTCATTAAATTAAATATACCAGCTAAAAATAATTCTTTAAGTATGATTTTTGTATAGCTTATTCATTTAGCTATCAGTATTAAAATAATTTTCTGAGAGTTTATCTTTAAAGATATCTTTCTTATCTTTGGTGCCCGAAACTGGGCCCAGTACTTGAGGCTGCCCCAGCCCATAGTAGAGCAGGACAATGCCTTCTCTTGCCCAGCTGACAATGCTGTCTGACACCCCCAGGATGGGATGTCCCTCCTGGCTGCCAGGGATTGTAGTAAGCATCATGTGAAAACTCAGTAGGAATGTTATTGTGAAAAATAATAGATACTACTAAATTATATCTAAACAAAATTTTGAATAAAAATATGAAATTCAGAATAAAAGAACTCCTAAAATGAATGTTATTTTGTTTGGGAAATTTGGTCCAGCTCTGCCGCTGAGCCTTTTTTAAAC
>WBNO01005158.1:81039-108214 GCA_013400575.1 Peucedramus taeniatus | reverse complement strand
AAAAAAATAATGATGAAAATATAACACAGTAAGTTGATGCACAAATTACTTAATATGCAGTATATTACGTGTAATCCACAATTTTCTATCTGTTCATCTGTCAGTTAAAACAATTTCATACATGCCCCAAACCCTTTCTGTGTTCAATATCAATGAGTACAAAAGCCTGACAATCCTAAGTTAAAGCTAAACTCCCCTCCCTAAGTCATATATCTGTATTTTCTCCTATCTGAAATAATCAGTGTGTTAAGAATGGGTCAGTCTTGAATTTGGCCTTCCTGGATGCAAGTGCCTTGTGGCATAAACATCACATGACCAGAAGAATTTTCTGCATGTGTATATCCAGAATTCAGTGTTTCCAACCACTGTAAGCAGTTCCTATCTAGGAAAAAAGTGGGTTTCTGTCACCATTTTTTTCTCTCTCAACAGGCCTGCAGTATTATTCTTTTTCACATAAGTAATGGAATTCCCATTTTTTACAGACACAATACTGCCCCTGGTACTCCTCAGACCAGAATCTAACCTCAACACACACTACTATTCAAGTTAAAAGTCTGTTTTTGAGAACAACTCCTCTGGAACTATGAAGTCCTTCCACTTGCATCCCCCATTTCATAGTATCTGCTCTACATGAAACAAAATTTTCCAGATTATATAGGTGCATTGAGATGGATTTGAGGTTTCTCTATCAGCAAAGCAGAGCAGAGAGAACCTTGGGTGGCTTCAAATTTCAGACAGTATCATTACCCCATATCTCTCACACCAAGCAGAAAAAGAAATGGGAGGGAAAATATGAGCAGTGTTAAAAATTAAGACATCTTCAACCTGAACAGTGCCTTAACATTGTATCTCATACTTCCTTATGTCATGTATTTCCTAACACTACAAGCATCTCAATATATAAGAACTGTGTTTCTCCCCCACTTTCTTTGTCTCCCTTCAACACTCTTTCCTTCACATCTGTGATTACACTTTTGCTAAAAAATTATTTACAATTTTGCTAAGTTTCACTAGTAAGTCCATTAGTGATATTTCCATTTTACAAGTCTTCCTGGCAGATCATAGCAGGCTGGGAAAGCAAAGAGTAACAGTCACTTCAGAGCACCAAATGAGACAGAAGCAGAGTTACTGCAAAGGATTAGCAGGGGTCTATTTCCCATTCCCCAAAAGAAATATTGCAGAAGATCAGACGCTGACTAGGTACAAGTAAGTAATTTTCACTGATACTGACAGATTAAACATTTTTAAAATAAAAGCATGATTTTTATCTTTATCTTTCTTTTAGTAAATTACAGCTTTCCAGAAAACTATTATGGACCTAACTTACTGAAACCCCTAAGACAGTGCTCACCATGTTAATTTCCAATCAAACATTTGAAGGGGCTCAAAATAAATTATTCCTAAGTAAACACATTGCACTCCATGACATTACTCTTCCCAAACCTTACTCTTGAATTCTGCAACTTTAGTGAAGCAAAGCACTACCACCATAGCTATGCAATACCATTCCAGATTTCCAGAAATGTACCTGATCTCTCAGCAAAGAGATCACTGAATATAAGAAATGCAAAGCAGGCAGAATATCATTTGGGACAGTGAAATTGCTTCAGTAATAAGGACTACAGGAGATTCAAATTTTCATGTTTAAAACAGATTTCTGACTTTCCTGAACCACCATGTTATCAGACCAAATGAGTATTTTTTAATTTCTCCAGGTCTTTGACAGGAAATACTCTTTTTAGAAACACATTGCTTATTTCATTGATATGAATGTTGCTTGTTATGTAACTGTACAGTTTTCTGAAGGAGCAGCTGCAGGCAACATTAAGCAGGCATGACAAAGGGAGCACTACACTCCCAAAAGGAGTATCAACAGGGAAACAGAAAAATGGTAACTTGCATATTAGTGCAAACTCAGCAATTTACATCCAAATTTCAAGACAGATCAATTTCATCAGGTTTGTAAGAAATCTCTGCAGAGGAAATATTTTTCTTTCACCACTAATTCAAACAGATCTGAATGCCATCATTCTGTCTAGAAAAAAGTCTGCTCTTGGTTCTTATAAGGACTGGTGTTTAAGGGTTGTACAGCTAAAAGCAAGCTCAGATAAAAGACATTGCAGCATAAATTTTTTTAAAAGTACTTGGCTATAAATAAGTGAAGGACTATGTCCAACTGGAGTCATTCATAAATGCCTGGGAAAAGGATCTGGCACAGTCTTAGCGACAGATTTCTCACTGTGTTTTACAGAAAGAACAAATTCAAGTGTCAGGGTTGGTTCTGCACATCTTGAGCTCAACCCTGTTCAGCAAGGTATCATGCTAAGCTGCACATTACTATAAGCTGCCCCAGACAAAAGCTTTCTCCTCTGGCATTTGTGGACACAGCGGTAAATTAATACAGATTCTGACATGCTTAACACATGCTTCAAGACTGCCCATGAGCTTCTCAGCTATGGAGAGAGGCAAGCCAGCTGAGATTCACTTGCAGAATGGAGCCCCCCAGCTGCAGCAGGGGATGTGGAAAGACTCCATGACAATCAACAGACCTGCAAGGCAGCTGCACTCACTGAGACTTAATTTGTCCCTTTTGGAAGAGAGTCTCAAAATATTCCTCATATCCCAGAAGGACCAAATCAAAGAGTCATTTCCTGTTCTGGTATCAGTCTCCTTTCTCCTTTGTTTTAAATACAAATATAAGCCTCGAGCCCTGTTGTTCCTGGAAAATATTGTCTTTCGTTGAAACGAATGTACTTCCACAGAGCTGCTCTCCAGTTCTTATAAATCTTTTTTCCCAAAGGAACACTTGCTCTACTTGAAATATCTTAAATTTTAAAATGCTAGGCAGTATGGATAACCAAAAAAATTTTAACAGACAACTGCTAATTCAGAAGAGGAAACTTCCTTGATTTTGGCGGGCTTTTGTTTTGGATGATACATATCACTTAATGCTTGAATAATTTTCTAGCAAGCAGAGTTCCCTTGGGCTTGGCTCTTCATTTTTCAACCTAGCATAAGTCTGCTGTTAAGTGGAATGTGCTCCATTCAATGCAATGGCAGAAAGCAGGAGAGGCAACATACACATAAGCAACTTCTCCGAAGTCTGGGTAGATTTGCTCTACTCTTATCTGCTGCAGCTTTTAAAAGAAATTTACAAACTGAAAATCAAAGAAAAATAGAGAGTCTGCCATAAACTGACTGCATACTTTATATGTTTTCCATTATTTCCTGCTTTTTACTTCGCCTTTGCTACAAGACAGTCCTGTATATTGACTGAGATCAGACCAGTGGGGCTGTACCTGCTTGGATTACCTCCTTTCTCCTCCCACATAGACTCATGGTAGTAAAAGGTCTGTCTGTTAGTTAGTTGTTTTTTTTATAAACTGTATTACTCTGATGGCCAGACTCTCTCTTCACATTGATGGGAGAAAACTTAAATCACCTTAGAACTTCCTGAACCAAGTTTTCATGGTATAGAAGAACACCCCAATATCTAAACAAGTGTATAGAAAACATATGGACAAGCAAGAAGATAAACAATAAGTTTCTTTTTTTTCTTTTTTGAGTAAACAACCAAGTGTAAAGGTTGTGGGAGCACTCAAACTCCTCAAGCCAATTTGAAATCCCTCAGATTGCTATCACCTGAAAGAAAATAATGTACCTTGGAGAGAGAGATCACCAGGAGAATGATGGCATGCAGATTAACATCCCACTGGCACACAGAATGAACAGCACCACATGTCAAAAACTATTACTGCAGCAGTGCTGGTACATAGATGCAGCAGCCTCACCCAGCATCCCGTAAGCAGAGACCAAGCCTCAGCTCTGTTGAGAAAATTTTCTGAGGGGACACCCAGTGAACCTGATCAGCCAGCCAGTCTGTATTAAAAGCATCAAAACTGTTTCCAGTATGAAATAAAGAAGAAACAGATTTGCATCTCAAACTGGCTGACACGGAGCAAAAGGCGAACACTGGTTACCTAACCTAGTGTTGGTGTGAAAATAGAGGTACTTCAAATTGAAAATCTGACTGGTCTTTCATACTAAAAAAAAAATAAAATAAAAAAACAACAAAAAACCCCACCAAACTCTACCCAGTCAGTAGAAATTTTAATTTGTACATGGATGGGATATAAACACTGTATACCACAAAGAAACATAGCCAGCACTTGAAATCAGTAGCTAAGCATGTAATGGAAATTCCAATGATCTTGCCCAGGCCTCAGGACAAATTTGTTCATTTAGTTCTTCTAGGAAACGATAAAGTTACAAGGGGAAAGAAAAAAGACAGAGCGCATATCACACCCTGCCATGCACTGTCAGGTAGTCTTCCAAATGTCACAATAACCAACTCCATGACAGGTAATAGAAGTTTCCAAGAAAACGTCCTGGCTAAAGCAAAAAGTCTGGCATTTCATAAAGGACCAGAAAAGGGGAGTGAGATTGAAGAACTCTACACTCCTACTTTTCCCAAGAGTTTTTAAGAGCTGTTCAGGAAACTAACATGCCAGAAATGAAGAAAAATGCAGCAAGCATTATATGTCTGTATCATTTTTCAATGCCTAAGCACCATCTCTAACCGTAAGTATTGTAGTCCAAGTCACAGACATCATGTAACTGTCATAATCATGCCTACAAACTTAAATAAAATCCACATGAAAGCAAGGATCTGCCTGCACAGCTAGGATCGATGCCAAAATCTGTTAAAACTTGTATTAAAAACACAGTAAGTTGCCCATCTTCTACCTGGAAAGCATTTCTGTAAGTTGCACGAAGCCGGCATATGCCAATTCAAACGCACCCCTGTGCCTTGATTGCAGCAGATGATGTTTAAAGTAATCACCAATATTTTTAACCTAAAAAAGGAAGGAAAAGTTATTAAGCCATCTGTACATATTTGTTACATAATTTATTTATATATGCAAAATATTTTGCAGTTCAAAGCAACAATCCTCCCCCTGGATGGAAGGGTCACTGGTGCAAGCAAAAAGCAACTAGAAGTCCTATAATAAGCAACCACTTACTTTAATGATAACAAATATTATACTCATTTTTTTTAGGTTGAGGGGGTAGTTCTATACTCTTTCAAAAAGTCAAAAAATATAAAGGACATGAAATTGGTTATTTGTCCGTGATGGACATATTCAGATTTTAAGAGAAGAAAGAGACAGCTATGATTTTCAGGGGAAACAAATGCAGATTCCTTCTTGTTTGCCTACACTTTTGCCAAAAACCCCAAAGAAAATGCCAACTAAAACACAACAGCAGAAAAAAAATTCTAATATTTAATATATGAAATTCAAACTCCAAAAATTTTACTGAAAGGAAACAAATCTACATTAGATAACGTAAGACATATAAATACAAATTTCTAACACTCCAGAATTCTGCATAATTGCTGCTGACCATCAGAAACAAAATTTAAAATGAAGATGATGTTGTAATGTGAGCTATTTTTAAAAGCATTAAAATTGTAAATGTGATACCCAGACTTTCACTTATAGTTATTTTCTAGAGCTCTATTACAACACAGAGCTTTTAAATCTGTTTGGAAGTTTTCATATCCACACAATCTCATTTCACAAAAGATAGGCTGTCTTGTTTGGTTGTTTTTTTCTTTTAATTCTCATCAACTTTCAAGTTCTAAATCAAACTTCCCACTTAATTTGTTTAAAATACATAGCCCATACCTAATGCCCTTATGCAAAATTTACTTGAGGAGTCCTTCCTAAAAGTTCTCCAGTAAAAGTTTCTTCAAACCTTTTATATAAAAATATGCATAAAATCACATAAAGTTGCTTATATAATTCCGCTTATTCCGTTACTTATACAATTACTCTAATACTTTAATAGTCTGACAAGTAATTAAGTTATCAGGGAAGTTAATGTCATATCTACCTTTATGGTTTTTCAACCTCCTGTTAAGTAATTTGTATCACCCAAGCAATGAGATTACAGTAATTTAAGAAAAGAAAAAAAAAATCTGAAACCATCTACATATTTCCTGCAGCTAAAATTTACCTAATGTAAAACACACAATAACTGGAGATATTTGAGCTAAAAAAGTTATTTCTGAGTGGATTTTAAGGTAGCTTATGTAGCCAGAGGGTTTTAATTCAGCTTTCTAGTCCAAAAACGAAGAGTAAGTGCCCTTTATTCACAAGGAACTGACCCATGGACAGGGCAATTCTCCAGGTGTGTAAACAAAACCAAATCAAGAAATCCATACACATGCAAATCAATTTACCAGCCTGTCCCAGCACCACGCTTACGTTTCTAGAATTCATATGAATGTTTTTTTTTTTGGTCCCATAACTTCCAACTTTATTTATACTTCTGAGTTTCTTGCAACAGCCACACTGACTAGAAGCTTGCATCTAACTGAACTCACAGGCTAGAAGCAGCACTACCATAACTCAGTTCTTGGTCAGAAATTTAGAATATAACAGGTGAATCTCACTAATTCAACAATCAACAACATACAAGGCCACATTTGCTGCTGAGGGCAAGAATCTCAGTATTCAAGACATAAATATTTCAAGATACAAATGTTCCAAAAGATTAATACAGGCCATGGGACAACAAAGTTTTTACTTTGGCTGCCTGCTTCTTTTCACTTTGGCACACAACTCTGGCAAGCTTATCTCCTAAAATTGTCTTATAACTTCCCAGGTGAAATAAACAGGAATTTGAGAAAGAGCTGAATGTTTTTCCAGACTTGGAGCATTTATGATTTGCATGTCATATGACAAAAAAAAAAAAAAAGAAAAAAAC
Source organism: Peucedramus taeniatus (assembly GCA_013400575.1). NCBI lineage: Eukaryota > Metazoa > Chordata > Aves > Passeriformes > Fringillidae > Peucedramus > Peucedramus taeniatus. The sequence continues at coordinate 101,440 of WBNO01005158.1, read as the reverse complement.
AACACAGAATCTTCCTCAGATGTCATTTTGGTGGTTACATGACACTACTTATATTGATTTTCTTAACGGGCAGAGTTCTGAGCCTGCCATCTCTGGACTTTTAAGATCAGATGGAAAACGAAAAGTAGAATATGCATTTGAATAGAGAGATTCCTCCAGCTATACTCTGTACTTCCTATGCCTATTATTTCTAAAGGCAAGGCCACCATGTAAAATAGCTGATGTTCTGAAGACTGACACGAGCCCAATCTACTACTCAGAAGACAAGAAGGGAGCAAATCTGTCCTAACTATAAACAACAATAAAGTATCATGCAGGAGTTGTCTCCCTGCCACCCTCTCCCCCACAGGCAGCATTACTGCTGCAAAGAATAGCCCCCCCCCAGCACCACACTGCCTGCTAGGAAGCAGTTCTGCTGTGCCATTTCCTAATGCACAGCAGCACTGTAAGACACTGTCTTTCCATCTGCATGCTCCATTAAAAAAGCAGGTACAATCAGACTGTGAGCAAATTCAACACTCACTGTCATCTTTTGAGTAAGTTATGACAGCATTGATCCTCTAAGGCACAATTCAATACAGTTACTGACCTAGATGTGGAGCATGGTACAACAAGACGAAGGTTTGCAACAGCCTGACACACACTGGCCAAGAGGTGCTACCAGATTTTTCTCAACAATTACTTGCCTGGCTCAAGGCAAGTTGACCAAGGTTTCTCTCAAAGTTTTCCTTCTCTGTATTCTTAGATCTCTTCCAATAGTTCCAAAACAAAGAAAAAGAATGGGCAACTTGAAAGAAAAGTTCTACATATGTAAGATAACAAAATCCGATTTGCTTATTTGTCAACACTGAAAAGTGTTTAGTAAGTCTGAAGCCCTAGCAGTTATGGCATTGACATTTTTTGTCATTTCTGATGAAACCCTCCTTTTTTTGTACAAAACACAGTAATGACAAAAAGTTACAAAAAGTACAGAGAAAATGCCTGCAGCTTTCTTCGTGCATTTCCTTGCAAGCCTGAGGAAAACCAGGATTTCAAACTGACTTCTCATCCGTTAGCATTCTTCTGTTTTACAGGAAGACATCTGAAGCATTAACAAGCCAAAAAGGCATCTATGGGAAAGTAGGGTTATCTTTATAGAATCACAGAAAATCCTGAATGAACTGGAAGGGACCCACAAGGATCATGGAAGCCCAACTCCTTCCTTAATAAGATATCATTTCTGAAAGAGCACCTATCAATGTCTGCCTTCCAAAAACAGAGATGCTGCAGTTAGAACTGACTCATTCTAAAATAACAATTCCTCTGTGACTTGGAGCAGATTAAGGAACATAATGGTGGAAATGTATATCTGTTCTCTCATCTGTCCTCCAGACCCTGACAACAATATGAGCACAGCTGTTAAGCAGATGAAAACACGAGGACTGGAGACAATGCAGGAATAAAGACATCAACACTATTTCCATGGCATCACAACATTAGATAAGAAATAAAATCTGAAGTACATAATACTATTTTTTATTTTAAAATGTGAAGTTCTAACACCTAAGGAAAAACTAAGTAATTGTTTTCAGCTGGAAAGAAAAAGAGGTTAAAAAGTAGTTGATCTTTCATATTTCAATCTTCTACGCAAACTGGTTTTGTTGAAACATATGGAAATGAAAAGGTCATCAATTAAAACAGAAATTTAATAAACACAAAATATTTCCCAAATAAATGCCTGTGGTAATCTAATTTCTTGTAAACACTGAACTCAAGGTTCCACAAGAGACCCAGATGGCATATTAACATTTCTGATCTCTCATATCAAAAAAAATCAGACGAAAAAGATACAATCACATTATAAATAAATTATTTGTAACAATGGATAGGAGGAAGACAAGACTAGAACTAGTCTATGTGCTTGACTTTCAGAACTCTTGACTCTGAAGGCTAATTAAGGAAGAGCTTTAAGCAGAATCCCAATATGTAGAGTTCAAAATGACACAAAAGAGACTTTGAATAAAAAGTCAGTTTAGAAGATTTTTAGCAATTCTTTTAGTGACTAATATATCCTGAGAGAGAGAGACAACAGGGAGGGTGACAGGCAGGCATTGGTATCCCTAAACACAGCACACATCTCATAAATAACCCAATACAATTATAATGAATGAGTTTTTTAGTAATGTATAATAACTTCTTCACTTATCTGTTTTTACTGTAGTTATGCTTTCTGAGTACCACTGGATCAAAACAGGACTGATAACCAAGTATAACAAAGAAAATCCTTAGACCATGGCAATTAAAAGGAATTTAAAACTCACAACTTTTCCCAAATGGACCCAAGATTTAAGGAAAAAAAAATCTGAAAACTGCTTTTGCTTCACCACCACCCAAGAAGAAATTGCAGGTTTTATCACAAAAATTATTTCCCTACCTGTTCTACAGTAATCAACCCCTCTGAAGGTTCAGATGTAGCCTGTGAAGGCAAAAGTTTACACAGTGTCCCTAAGAGGAGAGATACTTCCTTCATGCTTCTCCAGCAACACACAAGAACCATTTGAGCTGTGACATCACACACTTGCCTGTCTTTGCCTTAAAAAAAAAAAAAGACAACAAATGCAACAGTGTAACTTAAGGTTTTCAGATGCAGGTGTGTAACTTAAACATCACTTAGCAAGTCTCACAAAACACAATTAACTATGAAGAATCTTCTAAATTTGCCTGCCCAAAAGATAATTCAATCTTGTTGACCCTAATTGACTGCTCAACAGTTGCTTTACTTTCTTGCACTTGGAAAAGACAGTAGTATAAACATTTTACCAGAGAAGTGCTGTTTTAAAGAACAGAGGTCTTTTGGTCAAAATTCCTACTTACTCGCACACCGAGCTACAGAAACGTGTACACCTTCCTAGGCAGGCACATCCACCGTTCCCCGGACGTTCTCCAGGCACTTCCCAGAAAATAGCGTTCGTGACGCGCCGCCGCCACCTGGTGGCCACTGCGGCGCTTGCACGTGTTTATCCCTTCTCCCCGTGACAGAAAACATACGGCCCCCACCAAATTATTTCAAACGTAGGAAAAAGCAACCGGGGAAAGGAAGTTCAAAAACTTGCTTAAACTATTAAATTTTAACATGTACGGATATTCTATAAATTCATTACGGCCTACACTAAAGATGCCAAAGTTTACAATTTCTTTATTGTTGTAAGATTCAGTTTCCTAGCTGCTATTCATTAAAACAAATACTACCTAACATTTTACCACTAGAATCTTTCAAGCTGAAGTTTCTGGTTATGTAATTTCATGCAACAAGTTGTATTGCATGAACATAGTCTTCACTAGCCTCGTATACACTGGAGAGGAAAATCACAGTAACATTTCTCAACAAGAAATACATTAGAAGTACTACTTGATAAAAAAAGTGTTCAAGATTAGCTGGTCAGTGCAGTTAAGGCAACAGAGCCTAGGCCAATATCAAAATAACTAATTTTCACTTGTGTCTTAAGAGAGATTAACCACAATCTTCCAGAAGCACAGTGAATTAGTCTTTAAAACCATGTCTATGGATAACTAGCTTCTGACATGTAAGAACTGAAACATTACACAAGCAAATAATTTCCAACTGATCATCCACATAAAATGACTTCTCTATAAAAAATACCTTGATTTAATTACTTATATAGCCTTGGATTTACCTCTTATTTCCATGCAAATATTTTTCGTTGGCCTCTGGTCAGCCAGCTTTTCAGATTCTTCTTTGCAGTGTTCTTTCAGAATTTTTGCTTGCATAAAATAATCATTTGTGTCCTGTGGCTGTATCTCATGCAGAATCATCTGCAGGTGATCTGCACTTTCTGCACATTAAACAATAGGGATATTTAAGATACTTTTGTCTTCTATTTCCAGTTCTTTATACTGACGTAATTCATTTTGGGTGTATAAGTACAAAAGAAAGCTGTAAGCATTAAAAAAGAAAAACCACAAGGTTCTATGGTGATTAGAACGATCAAGGAAAAAACCCTCAATTTATAGTGCCCTGTTTTGAAAGAAATGCAACAATACAGTCTGCAAATGTTTGTGGGTTTTTTAGTGAAGAAGAAAACTATCAGAAATTAAAAGAGTGACCTAAAATTATGACATAAAATGAGAAGGTGAAAAGGAGGGGTGCTCAGTCTAGTTCTGAATGACTGCAAGACAAAGAGACCGTCAGGAGCATCAGATTTGAAAATAATTCTTTCAGGATTCTGTTTGGTTCTTTACCTGGATCACTGTCCATTGGAATCAGACCCTCTGGTGATGAGCTCTGTACTACTGGTGATACTACAGCAGAGAGGCTGTACGACATCAGAATGAGCCTGGTCACTATTTCCTTCCATTCAGACAGCAGTGACAAGTTACTTAAAAGAAAAAAAAAATACCAAAATCACAACCAAAACACAACATGGATTAAAAATAATTTTATATTTAAAAGAAAGAACCAAAATTACAAACACTTCCACAACAATATTTATGAAAATTTTAAATAGGGTAGAGACTGAAAAGTCGTAAGGCTGAGTTTAACACCTACAAAGGAAGTATCAAACACCGCAGCAGCCAGCAAGAGTTCTAAATGCCACAGGTACTGTATTTCCTTATAAATAATACTGCATGATTTCTGTTCCCCTTAACAGCTCTTCCACTGCACTTAGACATGGAGTTACAACTTTCCATTTAAAATACGGAGTTACAACTTATTTAGTATGTTTTACTTACTTGAAGGATAATTGCTTCAAAGCCCCAGTTATACAGTGCACTCTCCCATACATGGGGAATGATGCTGCTGCTTGAAGCAGAGACTTCTTGGCTTGGAATATTTCTTCTTCAACATTCTCCAACAAAAGCTTGATAACTAAAAAAGCACAGATTTGCATGGAACATTCATATACTGTATCTTCTACGAAACAAATCTGCTTTAAGAAACAAGAATAAAACCTGTGTACACAACAACTCAATGGAATATGCACAGCAATTTCCTTTACTATACTTTTTCCTCTTCTGTCATTGAAATATATGTTACCATTGATTTTCAGTTACCTAAACTCCAGCAATATTTGTTACAGTCAATTTAATCTGTCTCTCTGAACCAAATGGCCGCTGTTAAAAGCACAACCTACATCCTACGCTCAGGGACAATCTCACAGCTCATGATGAAGTCACAAGGAGCTACCTACCCCATACTGCAAGTCAGACTTCACCCTTACAGCCACATTAACACTGATTAATAATGATGAGTACAGCAGGATATTAAAGATGAAAAGTTCTTGACTGTACATTTGAACTTTATGTTTTCCACTAAACAATCTGACTCATATTTCAAGGCTACATGTGCCTATTTTAATTCTATTTATAGCTTGTGACATCTCAGTGTCAGATTCGGAACAAATTACAGATCCTAACAAGGAACCATGGATCAGCACCAGCAGCAGATGCCCCAGAGCAATGAGACATGAGGTTACCCACATATTTCCTTCAGTTATGGCAACCACAACCATGTCACAAAATTGTTATTTCACTGTATATGAAGCAAGGATTACCAGGCGTCTGTAGAGAAGCCAAGAATGGCACAAAAAAGTATAGAATACTAAGTTTACTGCAAATTATATTAAATATTTTATTACAAATAATGAACTTTACTATTTTGGTTTCACTGAAGATTACTTAAGGTAGAGAAAGCTTGATTAACAAATTTGCCAAACTTGCCAGATCTAGAGCCCTGCCCTCTTTCAGGGCAGGGGTACTAAATCAAACAAAAATATTCCATATGTGAACAAAGCTTCATTACTGTGGATGCGTATTCACAGGACTGCAAATCACACAGAAAAATGGGTCCAAGTGAACAGAGCTCCAAGGGGCAGCACTGCAAACATGGAGTATTGAAACAAACACAGACCAACTACAGCTGCCTTCCCTCTGGGTAAGCAAGCTCTTAGGGGAAGCAGAGGGTTCTTCCCTGCACTTTATGCACTCAGCTTCACCAGGCTCACTGCTTGGGCCTCCATAGCACTTTCAAATGTCACTGGTCAAAACGGTGACAAAAGCCATCTTACAGAATATTCAACAGCCTCAACACAAACAGGACTAGATTAAGATCTTACTCAAGAATGTGGCTTCTTAACAGCAAATTACAGTATACTTAAAATCCTGTTAGAAATAAGCATTTCCTACTAAGCCTCCTATCAAAAGCCTTATGGAAAAACAGCAAACTTTCAACAAATATAGAAAAACATTTCCCCCAAAATCTTACCTGCCAAAGTGTTCTTCTCCACTGTACTCACTGATGTGTTTTCATCCATTTGGGGGTTATGCCCAAGCCATTTTCCTAAACAAATGTGCTGCAGTCCTTTGTGATATACTAAAAAGTTCAACAAATATGAAGCAGTGACACAATCGTATGGCTTGGTGCTTGTGCTAAGATCAATTGCTGCTTGGAATAGAAGATCTACATTTTCAGAATCCTGAAAAAAACCAAAGCAGTAATATTATTCATTTAGTTGAACTTCCAAATTGATTTAATTAAGCTTTTTACCACCCTGGAATCTGGGAACCTGCTTTTCATTAAGTTTGCTGGTACATATTTCTTAAGAAACACTTGTTTTGTGCACTGATGACCTTACACTCCAAACATGCATGTGCATGTATTTAGCAAGGATACAAATACATGGACATTGAGGATGGGGACAGCCATTTATAACACAGTATTCAATTACACTGCACCTCACAGGAAAATTTTTTTTCAAATTAATGTGTTTTATCTGCTAATGAACATTAAAGAGAAGCACAGTTTACTTGGTAGCAGTATTTGTTCATCTGTACTAATGAATTTTAAAATTAATTTTCCTCAAGTTATTACAGACAAATCAGTATCAATTCAAAGGGCAAAATTTGTGAGAGAAAAAAAAAAAAAAAAAAAAAAGATAATGAAACCTGAGATCAATAAGAAAGGAAAGGAAACAGGCAGCTGAATTTCCCAAAAGTACAAAAGTAACCAAGTCAAAATGCCTCAATAATTTACAAAGAGAAGTCACAGCTAAACCAAGGGCTTGCATTAACTATTTCTCTGATAGTTCATAGTCATACCCAGTGAACTTCCCAAACTCCTTCATCCATTAGTGAACAAGCCTACCTAGGTAAGGCCAGAAGCTGTATAAAAATATACAGAAGGTGTTAGCGATGAACACTACTGCAGGCAACTTGGACCAGCTTCAAAGGCTCAGGATTCCTGCTCTGTACCTAACACAAGCATCTGGCATACTATAGAACATTCATCTTCCACAAAATCACTCCCTCTAAACTCTTCAAGTTCATACCTGTAAATTCAATGCAACATCACGTAGTTTCATCAAAAGTCTAAATGCCAGAAGTTTTACTTCCTCAAAAGTACTGGCAAAACACTGGATCAAAGTTTGGACACGAGTAGAATCAATCTCCTGATCCAACTGGAAAACTTGTGCCTGGCCTGTTCAAATAAATTAATGCTTTAGACAGTTGTGCCGTATCTCTTTCAAAATAAGCACTCTCTTCACATTCTGCTTTGCTATACTAAAAGAAGCATTAAATTTTAGCCAAATTATTATTTTAATATTATTTCTCTTAATAGGTCTTAAAATACTATATTTACCATTGTTATGAATAAAAAAGGCTTACCTTATTAAAAAAACTACTCTTAGTAATAGAGAAAATAACTTATTGCCAAAAACAGAATCCCATTTACCTCCTTTAAATTCAACATTAAAAGTAATCTTTATTTAGTTTTGCTTAAAAACTCTTTTCCTGTAAGTATGTAATGTTAGAAAATAATTCCTTTCAAAAAAGAGGTTGAAAGCTCCAGTGTGTTTTGGCGCTTGGTGTTCTCAGTTATTTTGTCATAGGAATAATCCCTTAAAATATAAGTCTTTACAATTTCCTTTGGTTTTAATTTAGATATAAATGAGTTGTGAATTCTGGTGACTTGACTTAATGCTGTAAAGAAGGCAGAATTTTTAGGATGTAAACAACTGCACCATAATACAGCACAGAACACAATGGCTCAATTGCCTTTATAGAAGTAATGTCCAATTTTTAAAATCCTCAGCAGCGATTATAAACAACCGAGGATAACTTTCTTTTTTTTTTAAAAAGCAGTAATACATAATAATAACATTAACATTTTCATTCATCAAGGGGTTTTGAGAAATGATTTATTAGCAAGACGGCAATTTTATTCCCTCTCAAAATCAACTTCAATCTTAGACAACTAATTTCTTTAAAGAAATACCCTTTTACTTTGACAGAAAGTGACTAGCTGGCACAAAAGACACTTCTTCAATACCTCCCATTCCAACCGTCTATTAAAGTCTATAAATTAGACTTCTTACCTTTTGGAACAGAAAATATTTCTGCTATTGATTCCAAAATACTTAGTGCAGAAAACCTGGTTGGGTGGGATGAACCAGGAAACAATACCTCAAAAAGTCTGGCACATACAGATGACATGAAATCCTGGGGAAGAAAAAAAAAAAGAAAAAAATAATTAAGACTGTTTACTTGCTGCCCTACAAACAAAAGCCTAAGTAACTGAACTCAGGACATTCTGCTTTACCCCCAAAATTATGACCTTGCAGTTAATTTTGGAAAAACAGGAGGCCAACATTCACAGTACAAACACAGTTTCTTGTTTCTTAGAGTACAGGGAAGGCTGGAAAATCATTTGGGTTTTTAAATACAACATTTTCCCTTCCCCATGGCCACAAAAAAACAGCCACTGTATCTAATCTTGAAAATTAGCTGACCGAGAAAAGCAGAACTCAAGGAACAGATTGACACAAAGATACTGATGATGTGAGCCTTGAAATAGGATAAAAAGGACAGACACAGAAGAAGTGTTCATGCTAAAGCTCTTGTCATTCATTCTCTCACTCATGATTATTCTGGAGACCTTGAAAAAGACTGAAGCTCAACTGATCTCTATTTTTTTAAGTCCAAGTAACACACATCATTTAAAGCTCACTAGTAAATGGCCAACAGATGACAGGACATTTACTCAATTTTTTTTTTTTTTTTGGATTGAGGGTACATCTCCAGCCATTCCTCACTTACTGCCGTTTCAATGCACATCACAGAACAATCCCTCATAAAATAACCTTTATTGGTTTCAAACAAAATTTAAAGACACCCTCCAAATACCAATGGGCGTTCAGTTCATCTACAACAGTGTATTTAGCCAAAATAAACTTGCACAAGCGCATCACAGTGTACAAGCTCCCCAGCACTGTTTGGCTTTACAGGTTTTTTTCCTTCTGCACTGCACTATTGCCTAACACACACACTAAATGACCCAGTGGTGTTCAGGAACAATGAACTCTCAGAAATGCTATCCCACCTCTACTACCTGCATCTCTAGCAGTCTACTTACTTTGTACTGCTGCAAAATCCTCAAAGGAGGCATTTTAGTTGACTTCTCAACTAACTTCTCCTTGGTTTTATTTTGCTCCAATTTATAAAGTCCTTGAGAACTTTCTTGTATCCTGCAAAACAACTTTTAAAACGAAGGAAAAAATAAGTGAGGAAAGAATCATTGACAGTGAAATAAATGAATGGCACATTTTCAGCTTATTTTCCAAATCACACTGCTTGTAATTTTTAGGAAGTTTGCATACTGCATAATACCGAACAGATCCTTCCCTCTTCATTCCAAACCCTACGCTTTGCTTCCCACCCTCTCTTGTGACCAATTTTTTCTCTCCTCCCTCTACACCTCCAAAACCTTCTTCTATCTCCCTCCTTATATTCATGCCAAGCCTTCTCCTCCTACCTCATTTTCTGTGTTCATCTATAAAAAAACTCAATGGAGATAATTTCTACAGCCTCAGTGTCTCTTAGAGTTTCACTCACTTCAGAAGTGCTTCCTCAACCTCTTTTACTACACATAATTAATATTTCCTTTCTTATCACACTCCCATCTAGCACGACTTTTCCATCTCATGCTACTCAGTGTGCACCAGGTAAGAAAGGAAAGAGATGGATTTCTCTTTTGTTTTTGCCAAACTAACTCCCCCATTTTCCCCCTTCTCAAATTAATTATTTTCTCCTTTCACACTGCCATCTTTTGCCATAAACATCTTCCAAGATGTTCTTTATACACACGTGGTTCCTCATTTTATCCCCATCCTTCTACCATGAGCAACATGTGACCCTGGCAACTTCCAGACAGAGAGACTCATTCCCTGCAGACTGTAATGGCACAGTCACATCATGCTGAATATTCTTCTACTTTGTTTTCCAGGTCAGGTTTCTGAGGGTGTTGAACTGACTGAATTTGCCTGAGGCGTGACAAGTCCATGTAAGCATAGCTTTAGGCCCCAGCAAAGGCAACACAAGGGTCACTGCTGACTCCAGGCACACTGCTTTGCTATTGGCAAAGTGTGCAGGTGCTGGCAGGTTGAGCAACACCCACCACCACCCATTAAGTTACCCTGCCTCTGCCACTTAAATATTTTGTTTAAGCCATCCTTGCCTGTGAAGACTTAGCACCATTCAGTTGGGTAATACATAAAGTACACTCCTGGTCTTAGAGCTTCTACTCTTTCCAATGAGCAACTTCATAACATACTCATTTCTTTAAAAATGGTGTTATAACCATTATGTTAATAAGAGGCACATTAGACATTGCTCATAGTTTGAGATTACCTTTCTCAGCAGAGAAACAATCTGTTGCCTTACAGAAGGAGATTGGTTGTTCAAGTTGTACATCATAAAAAATTGAATTAGTTGCATTTCTTCCAGAGACACAATTTCTGTAGTACGATGGGTTTCACAAAGTAAACCTAAAGCATCAACGCAAACCTGAAAGATATTTAAAAGTTCACCACAAAAGAGTTACTGACACCTATGATGACACCTTTGTTTTAATACAACACTAACACAATAATTGGGATCAAAGCAATTATTCTGATTTAAAGGATACGTAAACAGTTGTCCCTTTACCTGGCTGTGCTGATGAACTAGACCCTGTTTTATACACTCGGGGGATACAAGACCACTGCTCATTATATTTAAAAGTTCCAGGTGTCCATGAGCCCTGGCTGTTCTCAAGCATGCCATTAATGCTCCAAGAGCTCCTCTAGTATTGCAAGAGCCTAAAAAAAAAATGAAAACCAGTAATAATTACTGTTTGATTAATACAAGCAATGTACTATTTGCAGTGCTTGTCAGAAACTCATGATACTTTCAACACGTAACCAACCCCCTTTCATTTCTACTCCATAAATCCCAAAAGACAGTGCTGCTATAGATTAAACTAGTTCTAAATCACCTGATTCCCAAAAAGCTTCATCTCAAATGTGTCATATGACAAAAAGATCTTGTGAGGTCTCACAAGCCATTATTTTAGAGTCACACTAAATTACTTCAAAACAAGAGAATCATAAATCTTGTATCCACATATTTACAAGAAAAAACAATCTGTTACTGGACACACCTATGAAAGAAATAAAAGAAAACTAGTAGTAGAAAATACAGAAATTTAACAAATCCTGGCAAAGAGAACCATAAGGCACCAAGAAGGATTTTGTTCATGGCATGAAGACACATGTATGATTATTATGACTTTCATCCTGAAATACTAATAGCAATAATAAGCATCTGGAATTTCTCTCCCAAAATTAATTCTAACAATAATAATAGACCAGAAATCACATGGCTGAGATTTTTTTTTTAAATCAAATCATAATTACAAACACAAAGTTTATTTTCTTACCCAGATTAGCACTGGCAGAGGCCTGAAGAATTCTTATCATGTAGCTCAGACTGTCAGGGCTACATTTGAGCAATTTTGGTAAATAGTAATCTATTATATAAGTAGTTTGGTCATGGTTCCCTTCGCACAGTATTACCAGCAGAGGAGAAACCCAGATGTTGTGCCACTGGTCAATCCAGGTGCCTTCCTGAAAATTTAAAGTAAAATGGGCCTTGTGACTTGAAAACATGGTTTCCAGAAGGTCACTAGCATAAGGTGCAAGAGACTGATCACTCATCACATCCAGGATTTGCACTGGAATTGTTCTGTCCAATTCCAGTATATTTTCAGTGCCCACACACTCCACCAGATAGCCAAGAGAAGCATATTTCCCTTTTACATGCCAATTCAAGCTCAGTAAATGCTTTATCAGCCTTGCAAAGAATGGGTCTGATTTTCCATTGGATCCAGCAATGGTGGTTTGGTGTATCCGAAGAAGATTCTTGAAAATCAATTTGGTTTGGTGTCTGATGGCATCTAGAGGGTGGTCCCAGTGTGTATAAATGTATTCCAGCAGCCTCCCAATTATATCAGAGTTCCCATTAAGTTTGATTTTTAGATCTGGAGAGCCTGAAACAAGGGCAGCCAGTGCTGAATTAGTCCAAATAACAAGGATTCTAGACAAAGATATTGCCACACTGGATTCTTTTAACCTTTTAAAAAGAACAAACAAAAAAAAAATTCATTACCTTCATTTATCAGTATTTTAAAATAATACATTTTGTATTTCAGAATAACTATTTATCACATTCATTTACCTTACATGAAAAAAAGATTAGGAGACTCAAGCCATTCCTGGAGGAAAAGGAATGAACACAGAAGTGATCAACTGGATGTTGCCAAGTACATGCTTAGTTACCTGATACGCTATTAAGTGGCTGCAGCTAAACCCCTAACAATGGGGAAAAGAAACCATACAAGCCCCATGACAATAAAACAAAAAAATAAAAATTACTATGCACCTGCTAATGAGCAGCATTATGTGATATGAGCAGCATTATGTTGTTGTATGCTTCTTGAAAATGTAAGGAAAACTTTTCATTGCCATATAAAAAACCGTTAAAACTGAGTATCCTATGTGCAAAAACAAAATCACAAAACTGATCTCCAAGGCACAAGCAAAGGTTGAACTGAATACACATTTTAATCTCCAATCCAATAGTGCTGGTTGGCCCTTAGATGCAAGCAGTCAGAAAAAAAAACAACTAGAACTCATCTTACTTCAAGTATTCCACTCACTGGCACACTTTGCTTTCCTCTGAACTTTCAGAAGGAGAGGACGTGATGTCCTGAAACTGAAGTTTATCTGTCTACATAAGAACTGATACTGACACACTTTACCATAATTGATAAATTTATCCTGTTCATGTCAGAAAACAAAATTTTAGCATGAAAGAAAAGCAAACTTAGAACTACATATGGAACATCATTATATTCTTCAAACTTAGAGTTATTATGAATATATTAAAAAGACTGCATGATCTGTGGCAAAACCTAGTATCATTACACTGAAAACAGAGATATTCCACCAGGACCACAGGAGTCATGCAAAAATAGAATTAAAAAGATAAACCTCTTCTCCCAAACATGAAACACAGATTAGAACACAAACTTACTCTGAAGTCAAAGACAGCAAGACTGATGCAATATCTAATAATAGTTTCTCTCCATTTTCACCCATGCTGACATTTTTCCAATCCAGCATAGCCAGTGCTCCATGGCAAAGGAAGAGCAGGACCGAGTCCGGGAGTTCTGCCGTGCACAGAACCCCGCAGTTCCTCATGAACCACGCTGGCACACCTGAGTGTTCCACTGTCCCAAGGAGCAAGCCACTGATCTGGAACATCAAAAGTACATCCATTACAGCACCTCAGCACAGCAGAAAACCTGTTTTGTGCATAGCTTAGAAGATCTGAAGAGGTTTCTTGTAAATAGTGTTTGTCAAATTCAAAACCCAAGTCTTATTACTTCACATAGCAAGGAGAGACGAAACGATTATACTCCAGCTAAGGACTGATAAAGAGGCTTGCAAGCCCTGGTACCTGCATCAGCAAAGCCTCCAGACAACACTGATGGCACAGGGTAACACCACCCTGATATTGCACCATCTTCAGCCAAGAAATACACTTACCAATGAAGGTAATTCCTCAACTGGTTCATACATAGCTCTGGTGAAGAGAATAACAGCCAGTCCTGAGGTAGTCTGAACAGTCTGCAGGAGTGTTGCTACACAGCAGAGATATTGTACATTAGAATGCAGCAAACACTGTGTGCTAGAACTATGTAGCAACATTATAAAATATGGCACTGAATTTTGCTAGACTACTTGTAGTTTGTTGTATCACCACAAATCTGTAGTGCCCACCTGGATAGCAAATATTAATAACTTTATCCTCCAGTGTAATAAGAAACTGCTAATATCTTTACCAGAAGAAAACATAGGACGGCCAACTAAGGCAAGGAGGGCTGTGGCAGAGACTACTGACGTGCTAAATTCTACTACATAAAAACGTCTGTATGAGAAAAAAACACCATCAATTATGGTGTGCCCATAAATAGTTCTGACAGCATATTTCATAGAGGTGTAGATATTTCTGGTAGGCACAGACATTTGGTGACTCTCAAAAGCATTTCTGTTAGTTTTTGAATTATTAATAACAGCAATAATCTTCGTATTTGGAGTGGGACAACTTAAACCATAGCCTCTAAAACTGCAATCTACAACTCATAGCTCACCAAAAAACCAACTACTGCTCCCACTCCCATGAATCTCAGTAGTTCAATTTCCATGCAAGCTAAACTAAGTTTTTACAGGTACAGGTTGTTTACTACAAAGACAAGTTAATATCAGGGTTTGAATGTTACTAAACTTACCATCCATTATGAAGTTTGTGCAACTTTTCAGTAAACTACACATACTTTGCCAAACAAAAGATTCACTGTGTTTCCAAAGACTTCCCTGGATATTTTCTTGCAATTTCTGTATAAGCATCATTGAAACTTTAATGGCTATCAGTAAATCGTGCATCAGCTGAGTCTGAACAATATGATTTCCGTTATTCTTTCTGTGGAAAAAGAGACAAGCAAGCACACAAAAAACAAATTGAAGCCATTCTTCACCATCTCCAGAAAACCATATTCTGTCAACTTTAGGTATAATTAATGGTAAAAAACTAATGTATTGCTTGAGTTGATCAGATATGTAACTACAGAAAAACAAGGAGCAGACTCAAGGGTAGTTTGTTAAAATTAAATTAACAAACAAAAATGACAAATTTTGGCTACATTTTCTGCATGTTCCTGTGACAAACTTTCATTCATGTGATTCCGCCTGAGCAGAGCTGAACTTTTGCAGAACCTTTCCAAAAAGGCCAACAGAATGCAGTGCTACTCTCTTCTAAATTTTCAAGTAGTTCCTCCATGTATGAAGGATTTTTCTACGATATGACTTTCTTCTAACATGAAGACAGAAAATATCTAAACTTTCAGGACACAAAAGACTTAATATATTAAGTACCCTTCTCCTCTCAGTTCAGAGTAAGAGACCACAGTGAAGAAGCCTCACTTCATGAAATGCTGGAAAATGTCAAATACATAAATACTGAATTAAACACTCATGGAACATGAAAGAGTTTTACTCTACCTGAATTTTACATCTATTAATTACACTGTTTAATCACAATTCAGATAGCAAAACCTTAACTCAAAGGCCTCCCTTAGTAGAAGCTCTAACAGTATCAGTGCCTTACCTCTCTTATATTATCATATTGCCACAAAAGAAAAGAAACAAATCAGTTTTTATTTAAAAACTGCATCACTGTAAAATGATATTTCCATCTTTCATCAATGTATGGCTACCAAAGTGATATTTCAAACTGAACCAAATTATCTTGCAAGAGTGAAATAAAACCAGATAAAATAGAGCTTCTATTGAATTCACTTGCCTGTTTTCTTCCTGTATGTCAAGCAGCAACTTCTGCAGAAACTGAAGAACTAGTGAAAATAATTATGGTATAAATTTATTTACAAGAGAAATAGAACAGAAAGTTTCCAGCAAAGCAATCACACATACATCTCAACACATCACACATACACAGCTACAATGAACAGCTGTTACCCATACAGTGGTGATTCTTCCATTCCACCAACAAATTAAACTGATATTTCAGTATAGGCAAAAACAAGCAATGCTAAAACAAAATCTCAAACTGTTTTGCAACAACCTGGTACAAAACAAGTTTCCAACCTGCTTGGCCCAACGCTGTGAGATATTGACTCTCCCTACCACAATTGCTCACTGGTACTCAGATTTGTATCAGGATTGCCTAGTAAAGCAAAACTGACCCCTGGAAATTAAAGGTATAAATCAAAGTCTTGTCTTTTACAAAAAGGTACCACCTAAGGATACTAGTTTATTGAAAATTAACCAGGAAAAAATTAGATCTGATAGATCTTCAGGCCACTTCTCCACACACACTCCTCCCCCAATAACCTGAAGTATACTTTACTATAAATGTGACTTTACCTTCTTCAAACAGGTTCTTAATACAGGCTCTACCTAGAGGAAAGAAAATACATTTTAAGTACTGAACACTAGCCAGCACTATATATTTTACATAACTGCAAACATTACTATCAGGTGTGGCACCAGTGCTGAGCAAGTTTAACCAGAAGAACATTCAATGTCACTGTACCTAAGCTGAAGTCCTCCATGCAGGAAACAAGGTTGTCCAGCACTTTTCTGTACAAATACACGTCTGTGGTTTTCAGTTCTTCCCGAAGGCAGCACACAAAGCTTTGCACAGCTGGCATCATCAAATGTTCAGGAAGATCATTCAGTGACCTGCAACATGAAGAAACAGCATATTTAGTTTGGTTTTCCTGCGGTGTTGTAACATCCACTGCACCAAAATCCATGTCAGCTAAAACTCCAATACACAGATGTTTCTTCCTGCATGAAAACATCATCTGTTTTAAAATTAACATGCACATTCTCAGTTTGCAGCTAGAAAACCTGTCAGAGCTGTGCACAGCTTCAGGGTGGCTGCAACCAAATCCAGGATGGAAGCCCTGCATCTCAGTGGGACAGTGAAAGTTTTCAGACAAAGAAAGAAAGGCAGCTCAACACCAGATCTTAAAAAATGCTAAGGCTATAAAAAATTCATTAAAGAAATGCAGCAATAACTGTGCACTTAAAAAAAATTGCAATAAAAATAGGCAGAAGAAACCACAATTTAGTTAGGATTCCTCTGAACTGTCTTCTCTTGACAAAGCTGAGATTTTGTGTTTTAAATTTCTATTCTAACACTGGACTTAAAAGTTCAAACTGCTAATTACACACTATGTGGTCTTTCCAATAATGAAAAAGGCCAAAACTATGCTTCTCTTTGAAGTTATTTATCCAATGACATGTCATTTATAATTAAGATTTTCAACTTAGAAAGAAAAACAATACATATGCACATATTGAGTACTGCAAATTGTCAGTAATTAAGTTACAGCAATTCATAATGAATGACAAATTACTGACTTAGAGATAAGGAAAACATTAAAAAAAAAGGCTAACTACTGAATCTTTTACCTTGCTAATACTTTCTTCAAAGGATTCTTCGCACCCAGTGAAAAATATATCTCTCCTAAAACATCCAAACAAGCTTTAACCATGGGATCACCTGCAGAGTTCTGATCCATCTGCTTCACCAATGGCATAATCTATAATCAAAAGAACACATGATGAACGAAAAACTCTGGATACACCATTTCTAACAGTGGCAGATTTCCCTCTCATCCAAGTATATGGCGCAAAACTGTCTCCTCTTTATCATTTTCCCTTGAATTTCTAGTTCAAATAATGTTAAAAGAACAACTCTAGAAGAAAAAATACATACAAAATAGTAAACTTGGTGTCACTGGCCTTCCACCATTTTCAGTAACTGTGGCCCTTGCTAATTAAGTACTGGAACTACGTTTCTACCTGATGCATGTGCAACTGTTTTTTTTGTGTTTCCAGGAATGTACAAAACGTTTAAAGTTTATTTTAGAGCTGTATTTGCCATCAACAGTGCACAGGACACACTCTCAGTTACCAAAAGCCACAGTAACAACAGTGAAACCGTACCTGTTTAATACACTGGATCTGCTGGATGCCATCTCTCAGCTGTGCACAGTGCAGAAGCAGAGACACCAGATTTTGCTCTTCAGCCTTTGAAAACCCTGCATTTGGAAGAAGAGGAAGTTTTTATAAAGTAATTACAATAAGCAGTACAAATAACACATAATTTAGAAGAAGAAATGATTGCTTGATTCTTAGGATTTTTTCCAGCTCCAGTAAACCCAGTGGTGCCACAAACCCTTAAGTCACCTAACAACACCTTAACACTTTTATCTCCTAACAAATGTAAAAAAAACAGTTTCACTGGAACACAATAGTAAGGGACTTCTGGGGGTCATCTGGTTCAAGCCCACTGCTCAAATGTGGTCACCTGGAGCTGGATGCCCAGGACCATGGCTAGGTGGCTTTGGAATACCTCTAAGGCTGGAGACTCCCCAACTTCCCTATTGAAGCTGTGCTAGCCCTCAGTCACCCTCACATTAAAAAAGTGTTTCCCCTAACATTAAAAAAGATGTTTAGAGGAAATCTTTAGTGTTTCAGTTTGTGCCCATGCCTTCCTGTCCTATCACTATTCAGCACAGAAAAAATGCTGGCTCTGCCTCCTTTATGTCCTCCCTTCAGGTATTTTTTACACATTGCTAAGACCCCCCTGAGCCTTCTCTTCACCAGACCAAAGAGTTCCAGATCTCTCAGCCTTTCCTCATAGGAGGGATACTCCAGGCCCTTCATCATCTTAGCCCTTAGCTTGAGTCTCTCCAACATGTCCATATTCCTGTTGTACTGGGGAGCCAAGAACTGGATGCAGCAATCCAGGTGGACCTCACCACTGTTCCCTCATAGTAACTTTAGTATACATATCTTGTATTACTTTTTTTTTCTTTTTTTTTTTTTACAGTAAATATCACTGGAAGTTTCCCTCATCAAACAAAAAAAAATACCCACAAAAGAAAACATCATTTGAACAGTAGCTTTAAAACAAATTAACTACAGAAAACACAGACTGGGAAAGCGACCTCCAGAGAACCCTTCCAACCTCAAACATTCTGTGACTCTCGAAAATTCAGTGTTATCCCACATATTGAGGCTAACACATCAGATATCTCTGAATTACAGGCCTGGAAGGAGGATTACAAACAGGACCTTCTAGTACCTTCACACCGCAGATAAAGTAAAGAGTTTTCAAACCAAAGCCACAATGCTCTAAAGGATTATTTTGTCTCTGCCAAGGTAAGAAGTCATTGTCATTACAAAATAAAAACAAACCACAGCAGAGCAAACACACCTAAAACTCACAAAGCAAAACCACTAGAAATAAAACATAACAAGCAGAAAACCAGATCAATTTCAGTAACTACTGGAAGGTAAGAGAAATCACACCTTAGTTCAGAAAAAAACACCCAACTTACTCTGAAGTTTTTCAAGTTGATGATGATCAAGAAGGAATGAATCCACCTGAATTTCCTTCTTCTTCTTCAAAACCATTTTAGCTGATTAAGAAATGAACGCTTAAAAAAACAAATAACAAACAAAACAAAAAATCAAAACAACAGGTCACGTGGTTTTAAAACATAATTACAAACATTTCCTACAATAATGGTCTTTTCACTGTCCTAATGTCTTGAAATGTTTGTTGCATTTTCTGTGCAACTTTTCTCAAGGAAATAGCTCTCTTTGATTTTAACAACTTTAACTACTCCCAGCATTTCATCCAAAATTCACCCAAACTTCACGATGCAAAATGGAAGTTATAGAAAAGGGGAATTGCTGTGTGCATGACATACAGTCTCACTGGAGTTTTCACTGCACTTGTTACATAGTCTGTGGCATGACCCTGGATCACCATTTGGAAACAGACAGAAGCAAGGAATTAAGGCCACAAAACTTCCCTTGCTCAGTTTTGCTGTTCAAAACTCCTTCAACTTGCTATAATGTCAAGTAAGAACTGCACAGCAAACCGAACACCTCTGCTATTATGGATGTTACAAATAGCAAGTTCTTTTTTGAATGGTAATGGTGATTTAATATGTGCTACAGTGTCACTGAGGTGAAAACGTTATCATGGAACAGCAGAGGTCGGAAGAGGTCTTTGAAGCTCATTTAGATCAACCTCCTGCTAAAGCTGGGCCAGGAGGAGCCAGCTACCCAGGACCAGGTCCAGGTATCTTTTGAATGTTTCCAAGGATGGAGCCTCCACAGCCTCCCGGGCCCACCTGTGCCAGCGTTCGGCCACCTTCACTCCACACCTAGCGCTTCTGATGGTCTCAGAGATCCGCCGTGTTTCAGTCTGTACTCACGGCGCCCTGTCGAGCTACCGGGCACCACGGAATAGAGCCTGGCCACACCTTGTCTGCGCCTCCTCTCCCCATACTCATGAACTCCGGTAGGCTCTCCAGCTCCCTTATTCCGCCCCACATGCGGGGCCCAACGCGGCCGCCCCCAGCGCCTCCGGGCGGTCACGAGCAGACCGGAGCCGGCCCGCTCAGCCTCAGAGGCGGCCG
>WBNO01005158.1:60438-74065 GCA_013400575.1 Peucedramus taeniatus | reverse complement strand
GGCGGGTGGCGGAGGGTGATGCTGGGTCAGATCGCCGCGGGGTGTCCGGTCACGGCGGACTTTGGGCTGTCCCCAGGCGGTGTCCCCGCGGCTGGGGACTGGCGTGCCTGAGGTCCCGTAAGGTCCCGTAAGGTCCCGTAAGGTCCAGGCTCCTCTCGTCCCGTTGGCAGTGCCGCTGCCGCATCCCTACCGTCCTCCCAAATACAGAAGGGCGAGAAGAACACAACTCCCAAACAAACGTGCAAAACTACGATACTTTTGAGATACCTACACGGCTAGCTTTCAGAATTTCAAGAAATTAAATTGGGGTGTAGTGTGGCGTCACACTGCGACTTAAAAATTGCTGTCATCAGGAAAAGGACATAAAATGATCTTGTGTGCTTTAATCTTGTTTGCTGCACGCATTTGACACTGGGAAGCCGAGCAGGCAGCAATGAGCTGGGAGGGGGAGCCTGGCCCCTGAAATCGGGGTTTGTGGGTTTGCGCCCAGGGCTGGAGTGGGCAAGCATGGGCTGACTGTGTCACTTCACGGGAACAACCTCATCAATACCTAGGAAGCAGCAGAAAAAGCATTCCTATATCAGACTTGGAAGGAAGTTTTAAATAGCGCAGGCAACAGTTTGTTTGAGCATAGAATTATGCAAAATGAGTCAAATGGAAAATAAAGTTACCAGTGTTTGGAAGTGAGTAAGGGCCTTGGCCAGCAACAAACCTGAGAATGACTTCCTTGATTCCTACACAGGTCCACTTTGTGTCTCATCATTTCCCTTCTCCAGTCCAATCTTTATGGCACCAAAAATATTTATAAGTGCTGAGTTTGGGTGAAAAGATGGAAGAAATGGACTTGAAATTCAAGAGGTATGGTCCAAATGCATTTAGGCCAGTAAATATTTCAGGATGGTGAAGGGAATCCACTATGTACTGCACAAACCCACGCCTGTTGAAACAGAAGAACTTTCCAAACTTCCTCCAGCAGAGAAAGGACATCCAGAACATATGGACAGAATATGAAGTGTTTAGTTAAACACTGCATTTTGTTAAAAACAGAGGAAAACACTGACAATGTGATGAGGAATATGTAAATTTTTTTTAACCACGCTTCAAAAAAGGTAGAACATTGTTCCCTCCCCCCTGAAATGTATTTTGATAATTTCCAAGCAGACAGCAAAGAAAAGGAAATTATATCAATCCCTTTGTGGAGAATGTGACATTCTGACTTCATGAAGCCTAGAAAGAGGTTTATAAACTTAAAAAATGAAAAAGACAAATTTAATCTTTCCAGACTTGTCAAACTTGTCTCAATTAATTTTTGATGACATAATTAGAACTTAAGGCTTTAATGTGTGCTTTTTTAGTTTACTTTTCAGAAGATTTAACTTTTTAAGACTCAAGGGAAATGGAGGGCTTTGCGGTGGGAACTGGAGCAGGAAGAAGGGGCGGACTCTGTGTAGGTTTGAGTGCTGATTCAGAGTACTCTATTAAGCCAAGAGAAGATGAACTCATTTTTATCCTCCCTTGGGGAATCAGACAAGAAACAGGAAGTCATTGATTCTAAGTAAGATCATTCACTCTGCAAGTGTAAACAATGTGTTATGTGCCTGTAAATATTTCCAGAACCCACTGGCTTGTTGGAAAATACAAAGTAAATTATTACAATCTCTAGCAAAAAAACCCACAATAAAAAGAGTTATTTTCAATCTTTTTATCCATAATGTTTATGCAGTGGAATATTAATGAGTTTGGACATTGAGAAACTACATTGAGAACACAGTGTTCACTGCCAGAAATCCATCTACTCAAATGTTTTGTCTGTTGAAAGACAAACATTTTTAACTCCACCCTGTAATATTGTGCCTTATCGAAAAGCAAAAATTCTTTCATTACTTGACCCATTTGTGTTTTCACTGTCAGAAACACTGAAATATCCCACTGTTATCCAGATGTTGGCCTCGTCCATTTCTGTTTTATGTAGCTACAATTAGTTAAAAAGGGAAAACCTAAAACATCCTAAATAGTCTGATAACATGTTGCCACTCATCATTGCTTCAGAAAGCAGAATCCAGACAAATCTGCAGCTGAAACTACTTCTCTCCAAAGCAGGAGAAGCTGCTGTTTGACAGTGCCACCTTCCCCCCTTGAGCAGGGGGATTCTGGACAAGCAGAGATGAGCATGGATTAGGGACAGGACAACAGTGAGCAGCTTACTTCCCTGGCAGTCCAGGGAATTTTCTGCTAAGCTTAAAAAGAGAATGGCAAAAAACACCAGAGGTGTCTCAGTCACCAAGGAGAACTGCAGTTGAAATGCTTGTGTTTAGAGTGTGGGTGTTGTAGGATCAGCTTAGGAAACTATTTTAATAATGTACTTAAATACTAGTGATTCCATGGGGATTCCCGATTGGGAGATGGCTGAAAAAGGATAGTTGTAACCTCTGGTTTAGCAGCTTGAATCCCAGCCTGCAAGACCAAAGGAAGAAAGAGCGAAAAATGGAACAGTTATCTCAGACAAGTGGCTGTGACAAAAAGTTACAAAGCTCAGTTTTTCTTTCCTAGTTTTCCTTCTAAATTAAGGTATGGAATGAAAGAAACAAGGAATTTAGGGTATGAGAAAGGAAAGAAGGTTTTGAGCCAGGGTTCTTTCACCTGTTTAGGTAAAAAGAATTTGAGAGTCACATGAGACATGGGAATTTAGAAGAGAAATAAAAAATATTACTGTAGCAAAGAAAAATGAAGGACTTTTTGGAATCTGACTCATTACTTTGATCTGTCTTTCTGTCTTGTGGTGCTTTTCTGTTGTCAAAAACAACAAAGATAAATTCATAGGTCTTTCTCTCTAGCTGAGGGGTTTCAGGTGGGGCTGCCTCTTCTGATGCAGGGAGGAAGGGAAGTGCTTGAAGCTGGGCTTCTGGAGCCTGGGACAGTTGTGGGAGGGGGCTCTCAGTGGTGTCACTTAGTCATCCGTGCTAACTGTGTCAGGACTTGCAGTGTGGAGATCTGTATTGGCCTTAATTTTACTGTATCAGCCTCCTTCATCACACTGAAAACAGTGGCTACTTGCCTTTCCTCATCAGTGTCCCACTGCTCAGGTGACAAACATGCAATATAACCTTATGACTTGTCGTTCTTTCTTTGTTGTGATCTTCCAGTGGCCTTCCACTGAATGGTTTTGTACATGTTTATTATTTCTGAGATCACTTGGATACTTAGGAGCTATTCAGGCTTTATTTTCAAAACCAAACCTAAGTGTCCAGAACCCTGCAAGGGCCAGGCCTTTACTTAGCAAGGGAATTTTGGACTGAATGGTTACATTTAGCCATCCACTTACTCTATTAAACTGTCTACAAATACTTGGAATACAACAGAGCCCAGTCCTTCTGCTTGCACACAGATGATTTTCTTGGCTTCTCAGACTCAAACCATGATGAGCCAGCTCTCATCCTGAATAATTTTTCCAGAAATGCTTGTCCCAAAGGGCACTGAGGCTGATTTCCAGAAGGCATGAGTATTTAGATGTTGATAAAAGCGAAGAGTTGAGACTGAAATATGCCTGAACCAGGATGTCCTGAGATCTGCAACAGCTAATGCAAAAAGATTGTTTTTCACATGGGGAGTCCATTAGAGACCATTTGCCTACCCACCTTTACATTTGGAATCAGAAACTCCCCCTTCCATCTCATTAAGGGTATTGAATTTTAAAGGCAATTTGATTAAGTAGAATTTTGAAAGACTTTTAAAAGAGTGGTCTGCCAAACATTAAATTTGCATAAAACCAAATGTGCTACTAACTCACAGGCAGTTGCACCTCTGTAAGGCATTTGTTAAGCAAAAGCTTGGTTCCCCACTAGACTCTCCTGAGTAAGAAAGGATATATGCAGTAAGAAGATTAAAATATGAGACATGTCTCTGCTTATCAAGGAAAAATAATTGCAGCCACAGGATAATCAAAGAAATTAAAATGCAATAAACCTAAATATTATCAACACAAATTTCAGAATTTGATAATTATGATAAGGGCCTCAGAAAACTAACATACTTTTACCATGTTTTATGAAACTGTACTCGTGTAAAATTTGGGGGCATTCTTGAGATTTATATAAAATAGGTTAGTATGCATATTAAAATAAAGTCAGACATTAAACACAGACTGAATTTGACATGGGGATTTTTTCCCTTTATTTTTCCAGCATAAATATGGCTGAGCTTTCAGAGCCAGAAGGTACTGTAAACTGGAAGGAAAGATGTTTAACTTTGGAGTCACAGTTAATAAAATTTCGTCTCCAGGCAAGCAAGATCAGAGAACTGTTAGCAGAAAAGGTAGGTCTCATGGGATGAATTTTAATGATGTATAAATTATTTTATTTTATTATGGGGGTTGATCACAAGTCATGATTTGAGATTAAAAGTACTGAGATTTTTTTCAGAAGGGGAAAAATAGCCTTTTACAACAAAATGTATGGAAACCATGTATGTTTTAATCATGTGAAAGAATTTTACGGCTCAGAATTGCCAGCAAGAAATGTTCATTTTCAAGTAAGACCCCATTGGCAAATCTCCTGCAGAAAAAAATATGTATCCAGTAATCACTTTTACAACACTGAATAATATTTAACACATTTATTAAGTATTTGAGATGTGATTTAAGACACAGAAATCATCATGGAGAAAATCCAGAAGTATTATTTTCCCCAGTATTCTTTAATGTATCATATAATTTACCAGACTTCATTTTCTTATAAGAAGACATCTCCAACTATGGCTCATTATCTGAGTCTCTGGATCCAGAAAGTTGAAAAGTACTGTATCATTTAATGTCAAAAATATTGTTTAAATATTTACTTAATTTTTCAGTGGAGAAACATTTCACTTGGCGTATTCAAATATTTGTATCCCAACAGTCAGTTGTAATTGAGCCCATATCTGAAATATAAAACCCCCACCATTTTATTTACCTGGTAATATTTTGACACAACAAGGCAATTAAAAGAGTTCAAAAGACAAAAGATCTTACAGATTTATTGGAACTATGTCATCATTAAGACTCACTTCAGTGAATTTCTAATTAAAATATTTTATTTTAGTTACTCTTCTATGAGCTAAATTTTCCATCAATTGCTCCCCCTAAAGAAAAATAAAAATCAGATAACCTGATTGTATGTAAGCGAAAATACTTTAATTTTTCACATGTAAGTTAATGGTTCTCTTTTGTGGATTTATCCATTTTCCTTTTGAAGCCATAAAGTAACGTGATCGCCACATTTAGTCCTCTGTGAATCATTCCCACTTTTCTATGTTTTGGTGGGGGCAAGAGCTAAATAGTATTAAAGCAGGAAGAAATAGATATTTTTATATTTATAAAGAACTCTGGATGATGCACAAAGTTCCAGATGTGTTCCAGTCCTTTCCTAATAATGCTTAACATTGTTTTCTTTGACAGCTAAATTAAAATTGAATATGTTTCCATGGAGATACCTATCTTAATTCCAGGATCTTACTCAAAGTCCTTTAGATCCCTACGTTATGTGCCATCTAATCTTTTATTGACTGTCCATTAAATCTTTTAAGGACCTGCATGTAAATCTTGCTTGTCAGAAAGCTTCTCTTATCCTGAATAACAAAATACCACCAAAAACATTGCCACTTTACTGCTCAGTGTCTGTTCCCAAATGTCTCCCTTGAACAGCAGTGAGCCCTCAAGAGATCTCTGCAGATCTCCCCTGATAGCTGCTGGTCACTGTAGGAAGTAACCAATAATGTGCTATTTTTATTGAGCCCTTTTTGTAATTCATGGAGGGACATTCCCTCCTACCCCATGGTTTTTTATTTCCTTGAAACACTTTGCAAAATTCAAATAATTATAATAACCAGACCCTCCCTATCTTCAATCTTGGTGATCCCCTCAAACATCATTAGCTTTGTAAGCAAACACCTCTCTTTTTAAGGGCCACTTTAACTCTTTCTTTACCTATAATACTTATCCACATGCACCCTAATTTTGCTGTTACATTTTCCACTAATTTACTTACTACAGACATCAAACTTACAGATCAATAGTTGGTTCAACTATGTCATCCAGTTCTTGACTGAATAAAATTTGGCAATTTATTACTATTCATTTTATCTATCCATGGTCTTATTTGTTCTATGGAGGCACCCAACTTCAATTTGAGGTGGAAAAAAAGATGGAACAAAGAAATTTAGTATTTTCTATATTAGATCATTAAGTAGGCATGAAAATTTATAGCAGTATAAAACAACTTCTAATAAAAATCATTTTTCATAATATCAAATTCCACTTAAATTGTATTCCTACAGTTAGTGCTCCAAATAGTTCTGCTTCAGCATAACTAAAAATATTGCTTCTAGAAAACAGTGTAGTTGAAAACTCTTATTTTTTTTCCTAATACTGCAATTTTTCTGTATGGCAGACTCCTATTGAAGAGTATTCCAGAATATTAGGTTTGGGAAGAATAACGAACTGTGCAAAAGCCATCCTTTGAAATTTCATTTAAGAATTAAAAAAATAAAAAAAGAAAACTACCTGTGCCTTTCATTGTATTTAGCAAGGCTCAGAGATGAGCAAGTTATTATCATCAGATTTGGGGAAGAATATCCATCCAAGAGTACAATCCTGGCTGCTGTAACACTCAGCAGATCATTGGATGCTCACAGAGTCAGAGCTGTTAGGGCAGGGATATCTGTTCTGTCTGTTTGCCCCAACTGGATCACTGCATTTCAGAATGGAAAGTGGCTAAACACTGGACATTACTTTCCCGGCAATCTTCTAGCAGCCATTACCAGCAAGTTTTATGCAGTGGCTGCTGCTGATTGTAGTTTTGGCAACCAAAAAGTTAAGATTTATGAACAGCACTTCACAAAACTATATAAGTTTTAAGAAAGATTTTAGAAATTTGAATGCTTACTATTTGACTTTTCACTTTGTTCATTTACAGTTTGCATTTAGAGGCTCTTAACTGCTAGAAATACCCCCTTAAAATAATAGCAATATATGCATAATCATATAATTTCAAATATCAACACAAAAAAACCCAAACAGAATAAGATGGATAAAACCAAAAATCTTGAGCACTGTGCTCAAAAGAAAGTATTCAAAGGCAAATTAATTTCTTATCTCTAAGAAATATGACTCTGAAATAGATAAAAAAACTTCAAAACTTCAGTTATGTTACTGCCCTCTTGTTTTAGTTTGCCTTACCTTTCTCAGAAATTTTAGAAAAAGCAAAGTTATTACAGGAGTTACAAGGGAGAAACATTTTCTGTTGAAGACCACTGGTCCAACAAGAATTCAGTTGGAATAATTCGACATAATACTCTCCAGAGCAGAGCATTAGCAGACTGGAGGAAAAATGATCCTTCTCCTTACTGTACCTCTTGACTTTTTAATACAAATCTTTCACTCATAAACTGGAATTCAGTTGGGACATGTATCAAAGTCTGGTCACAGCTTAATAAAATTTGATCGTATTCATCTGCAAATATAGAAATTTGGCACAATTCAAAAGCAACCCTTTTCAAAATGGGCAATAAAATCTTTGCATGTATTTCTAAGTTGGTTTCATTTTCCAATAACTCAGTAGTTATTATTTTCATGTTTTAATTTTTGAAATTATACTAACAGCTCTCAGTATTGGTTAAAGGAAAGATACACTCCCACTAGTTTGAAATTGAACTGCATGGGATTGTTATTCAAAAATATATTTGGGAAATAGTAAAGGGAATTATAAAGACCCAATTGGCCAGCAGTTGACAGTCATCCTAATACTAATGACAAAATAATAATGCAGCTGATATCAGGCTTTATAGGTACTTTCTGGATTTGTTGCTTGTTATAGAATGAAACACATTGGGAAAGCTCAGAAATAATTTTCACTTTTACTTTGATTAGCACAGGCCTTTATTTGTGGTTTTGTTTACTATCAACTCTGTGCTGTGAAATGTGTACTGAAACATTGAACAATAGCAGCAGACTCTTCCACTTCAAAGCAGCAACAAAATCAAAGCACTGTGGTGTGACAGACGTAAAACCCTGTGGGTATTATACTATGTAATTGTTGTAGAAAACAGAGTAAGGATGATACTGTGACAAAAACAGGGAGTCTGTATGGGAAGATAAGGGAAATGGATTGGTGGTAATTCTCCAGCCTTCCTCCTCTGCCTGTGTTTAAGAGGTATCTCTTCAAGAGGGTATCAGGGAAAGGAGTTTACATCCTATTATCCCACGTGTATGACTTGCCAGAAACTGCCTTTGGGTTCTTCCTCTTATACTTTTTGTATAACTTACTCTAGAATCAGATTTAAATAAGGGATGTCTTGAATCTAGCCATTTCCAATATTTGTGTATGACCTGTGTGAGCCCATAAACATTCAGGCTGGATTAATTGAAGTACTTTTCTTATACACTAGAAATCAAATACTTTTGCAAAGTTATTTTATTTAATAGCGCCCCTGCAAATAAAGGAAGAATTAACATGAAAAGTCTTGGGTACGTTATTCTAACAGATTTGTTGTGATTCAGAAAAAAAAAACTATCGACTATGTTCTGTAAATTTAGGAAGTAGTCATCCTTGAAACTCAGCTGAGGAGTTTGAGAAATTTGCATTGTAAATGGATTGCAGCAGTACAGCTACCAGAGCTTTAATTTTCTACTGAACTTGAGGAGAAGAGAGAGAAGCAAGGGAATATACAGTGTTTTCAGAAAACTTAATCCACTCCCTGTTATTTCTTTTTAATATTTTTTTTCATTTTGCCAAGTAAAGTCTATATTTATAAATCCAACGTGCAAAGAAAGAAACCTTGTTGAAGTTTTAAGCAGAAGCTGCTGCTCTAAGTGGGAGAGGTCTTTACAAGAATTTAAGGAATGATGTTAGAAAGTATCCTAATAAGCCAAATTTAGGATGGCTGTGAAACTGAGCTTTAAGCAGAAGCCTGTATTTTAATGCAGCTTGAGTCTTACGTATGTGAAACGTTTACAAAAAAAGCCTTTGTTGAGAAAAAAATTACATGTTTCTACTGCAAGTTTAGTTTCCAGCTGGCATTTCAAGTCACAAGAAAAGTTGGTGACCTTCATTCTTTTCCCAGTCAGTGCATTTTTCACCTAGAATACGCATGCAACATAACATATAAAGTTGATGTTCTTTCTATCACTAGAAAATCATTTTAGTAGGAGAACTACATAGCTGTGTTAAATTCCCACTTGGGCAGCCTCCACTGAATTTCATCAGACCCCATGAGGACTGAATATGGCACTAACCCAAACGCTGTGTTATGGGCTGCCCAGTAATACTCAAGCTTCCTGTGGATGTCTCCAAGTTTTGTTTCCTGCAGTGTTGAGGGTCTTTATGGCATGCTTTAAGTCGTTTTCAACAAATATAAATGATTATGAGAGAGAATACTTTTCATTTGTACATTGCTTTAACCTTCCACTTGGCTATTCTCTGTATACACACTCAGATAGCAACAAGTGTGTACATCACAAATGTAACATTATTTATACTTTCTGAACAGATAATGAAAACTGAGTGATAATCAATTTTTAGGCTAAATACTATTTTTAATATATTCCAAAGCATAACACATTTTGGACTTTGTCTTACAAACCAACAGCTAAATCCATGTCCCACTGTGTCTTTATTCCTTTCACAGTCCTATTTATGGTATGTCATTTGACATCTGAAAATGAAGCAGATGCAGTCCATTTTGTTATCTCTGGCATGGAAATTTCATGTTTAATGTTTTTGGAGGAAAAGTTAGTAACACATTGGACTTACGCAGTGATTGCAAATATAAAAATTGTAAAAAACCACAATGAGTATTTCCATTTGCAGTCAAAGGATTATGAAGGGTAAGGGGGAGCAGAATACAATTGAACAAAAATTATTCAGATGAAGGTAATTTTTCAGTATTTAGTTGTTCTTAAAAATTCTTCTCATCGTGGGGAATAATTCAGTTACAATTAGGAAGGTAAATTAGGAGAAAGCAAGGAGAGTTAAGGAGAATAAAATTTTATATGAAGAGTATAGTAGGTTTGTTTACACCTTTTTAATACCTACATACATTTCTTATAGTTTCATTTTTATCTCTTGTCTATTATTAAGTTTATGCTATGCCTTTTTTAAATGGTGGAGCTTTCTTTGTTTTGTTGTTTTTGTACATCTTAAAACTACATTCTTTCTAAGGAGGTTGAAAATGGAAAAAAAAAAAGAGAGAACTCAGGAAGCAATAAATTAGTTGTTCTTGTAGAAGCATGGCTGAGTAATGGCATGAAGAGCACAGCCTTTGCTATGAGGCCAGAGGATTAATATCTCCTCTCTGGTGGTATTCACTTCTGCTCCAGCTCACCTAAGATGGGAAAGTTGATGGAAGTTATGGAAACTGTGATAGTGGGTCCTTAGCCAATCTAATACTTGTTTAGCATTTCACTTATAGGAGCTACAAAATTTTGTTCCCCATTTTTGATGGTGAGAAGTCTTTTTGCTAATTTAATTTTCATTCCCTGGGAGTGTACTTTCTTGCTTTAAATACCTGTTGTCTTGTTTTTAAAGTGCAACATGCTACCTCATATATCTATTTCTGGACTATACACTTAAATGTCATGAATAAATTCAGTTTCAGTCAAGTTTTCTTTTTTTAAAATGTTGGCTCTGAGTGATACCTTTGTTTCTCAAGCCATCACCTCTCAGGCAGTGGATTGTCCTGTTTCAGGTGGATGCTCATGTTGTAGCTTTAATCAGAAGCCACAATTCAGGGAGACACAGGTAGCAGAATCCCCACAATTGCAGTACAGTCATCAGTATTAAACAAAGTAGATGAACAACCAGTTCTTGATATATATTTGTCTTTTTCATGTTAAGCACTATGTGAGACTTCTTTTTCCTTGCCTGCCAAAGGGCTTTGGTACTTTCTTCCCTCTTGCTGAACAATATCTTCACTCCTTTCAAGATTTTGAATGCTATGATAATGTCTGTGCTAAGAGTGGCCATCTACCTAATTTGTGTTTGATTGTGTCTCTGCAATTTTATTATCAGGATAAGATCTGAGTTGAGAAAGATGACTACCAGAAAGAGGGAATTTCCTAGAGTTTTACGAGGCTTAGGAATGTTCTGTGACTGATATTGGGAAAAACACAGTTACTGAGCCAGCATTACATGCTGCTCAATTATCCATTAACTACACTGCCTCCTCAAATCCCACTGCTGAATCTAACTTTCTTAAATCTGTATGTTTGCTGGCAGCTGTCCTAGACTACCAATTCTGGAAGAGTTCCCTCTCTGGGCTTTTCTGTTTAATATTTTAAAGTTATATAATTTCCCAAAGAAATAATGAATTTTACTACAGTGAACTCAACTGAGATGTGAAAGATTGTTTTTTCACATGTACTTTTCACTCATTTAATGACCACCAGAAAACCTTTTGAGCTAAATAATTCTTAAAATCGTGTTTAAGTATTGAAAAGAAATTGAAAGAAGTAAAATAACTCAGTAGTAAAACTGGTCTCATCAAGGAGAGCAATAGAAATTTTGAGCCTGTTTTTTTTCATTTTGGAAACTGAGCAAATAGAGACTGATAATTTTTGGAGGTTTCATTTTGTTCTAATGAAAGGCTTTTGTGCTAAGCACAGTTCATAGGAATGAGCTGAATTGCTAAAAAGGAGAAGTAGGAGAGGCTTGCAATTAAGTGACTTTTGCCTACCTAGGAGAGCAGTGCCAGAAGTTGCTGTAGTTAGAAGGGAACAGAATTGCAGTTCTGCACATGCAGACTGTAGAACAGCTGGTCATCTGCAGAAGTGGGTATGTGTCTATTTGTGATGTGTGCACACATAGATGCAACTTTGACATCAAAAATCAAATTCTTTTTACACTTCCTACATTTGTGTGACAAAATAAAAAGGAATTGGTTAGATGGCAGATTTGCAGATAAATGGTTGACAGTGCTTTGATCATGAGAAGAATTGTAGCCTTTTACCTGTTAATTTGTATTAAAAATGAAGAAGATGAGAGATGAAAAACTATGGGTGAGTGCTGAAAAGTGGCAGTTTGCAAACTGCCAGGTTGGGATCCTAAGTTGTGTTGCAGTAGTCACAACCTAGACAAGCATTCAGGCGAGATCTGAGGGAAATACAAGGCTGTAGCTTTCTGAATTTAATCCAGGTGACTAATTCTTTATCTGATTTTTTTTTTCATGTAGGAAATAATAACAAACCATAAAATTTCATATACAATGCATGCTTGGTCTGTAAGTAGCCTAAGGAATATTGAGACAGTCTTTAGCATTAGCCCTTTTGGGAAGATCTGTGGCAAAAAAGATTAGGTTCAGGAAGCAATTCTTCATTTTGAGGACTAAAAAAATGGAGTAGTATTTTTATAGGTTTCATATTGTTCTATGGAAAAGCTATTGTGCCAAAATATCAATTTTTCACTGAAGGCATATTTAATTTTATAAATGCAGATGGGTCTGAAGTATCATTTCCTAGATTATATAATAAAATGGATTTCTACTAATAAGTTAAATGCAAAGCTGTTCAATTAAAGATAAGTCTCTCTAATTATTGTATTCCTTTTGGGATAAAATAATCAGTCAGTAAAGAACAAAGTATTTTTTCCCCAAAGCATGTGCTCATTCCTTGTTTACAAATTATCTGCTTGTTTATTTTTCCTATGAAATGTTGGTATATTTATTTTACATCTCTTTTCTTTAGGTGTTTTGTCTATATGGCTTAATTAGGTCATATTTAAAGTTTAAAGTTTTAAAGTTTATCGTAGCTTATAAAGATCTACACTGTCCTTATAGAGAATACATGATACATAGAAGAGAAATGTCAAGGCAAAAGGAATAATATTGGAAAATATGGATGGAACATACCTAGTCAGGTTTTAATAAATGAATTACAGAACTAGGAGCAATATTACTGTATTTTCCCAAGCTAAACCACTAGAAGAGAGAGCCTTTTGTAAAAAGAGTAAGTCATGCTTCTAGAACAGTTTTACCATTGCTTTTAACTAAAAAAATATGTGCAAGGCTATATATGATTGGGCACAGCATATTGTAAAACATGAAAACTGGTTGTCATCAAAGCCATTGAGAAACAGTTTACTTGCTTTTAAGAAGTACTAACTTTTCTTCTGGAAATGCAGAGATTTGTTGAAATATTTGGTCTAAATATAGGGATATAGAATAAAAAGGGGAAATCTTGGTTAGATGTAGTAGCTGGCAGGCATATTCTTCAAACCATTTATAAACTTACCAAGTATCACACACACAAAAAAAACCCTCCAGATCTCTTGTGCTTGTAGCTTCTACTAGAAGGCACTTCTGAAATCTTTTTTACTCCATGTGAAAAATGAGTGTCTTCTAGCTGCCAGCCTGTGTGTATCCATCACCTGTTTATATCTACTGGCACCTCTGAAAGACAGTTGGAGGTGTGTTTATCCCTCAACTGCTTCTCCTATTTCTTTATTTATAGAAGCAATGATATACCCATATCTCTGGTTTTGGTAAGTCCTATGTGGTATGAGGGGTGGTAGTTCACTGTATGTAAAAATGGGCAGATTTACTGCTTCTTCTGCTTCTTTTTTTTTTTTTTTTTTTTTTTAATGGGGAACATTTTTTTTCAGCC
>WBNO01005158.1:5423-60373 GCA_013400575.1 Peucedramus taeniatus | reverse complement strand
AAAACAGACTCTAAACATATCATTCATATCATTCTGAAATCAGTGGCAATTCTTCATTTCATCAACAAACTGTTCAGAAACATTAGGTTTTAACTCATTTTTCCTTTTTAGAAACTTTGACCTATTATCAACATGTTTGGAAAGGCATACAGAGAAGTGATGCTTTTCTTTTTGTTCATAATTGGTTGTATTTTTTCCTATATGGATTTCAAAAATATTTCCAAAAAGTCTATGTGATACAATCATATTGCTTATAATATTAAAAACTAGGAGAGAGTATATTATGCACTGATTATAATGTAAATTTCAAACATGAATGGGATAAATTATGTTAAATATTAACTTGGGTAAAAAATAGGAATTTGTTCTATACATAACAAACATTTTTCAGATTTCAAAAAGAAACTAATTACAACAATTTTCATTTTTAAAATAAAATGTTCCTTTTAAAATTGTTAAAAAGCTATTACAAGTAACAGGAAAGTTATTGTTTTAATTATGTAATTTCTCTCTAATAAACACTACAGGAATAATGATCTCTATATATATGTACAGAAATGAAAGTATATGTACACATATATGCATACAAAAAGTGTATTTTTGAAATTTGTGAGTGATGACTTTTGAGTTCATACCCTTTGCTGCTTTCATGTAATATGTGCTTCACTCAAATGAAGATTTCTTTACTTGCACAAAAATATATGTGTTCAACATTTCTGAATGCAGTCAAGAAACTTCCAGGTGACCCTTGAAAAGGAATAATTTTATGACTTTCCTTTGTATTGTACAAAATTCCCAGTGACTGTGTGTTGTACTTCAATGTCCAGACCTCCAAGGCAGTACACCTCTGTTTTAATTGCTGCCATGTTTCTTCAAAGCATTCACTATTTATTCACATGTGGTATTTCTCTGTTCATTGTTTGAACAAAAATAGCTCAATTTGACGAGTGTCAGATGCAGAGTAGTTATTTCCTTACTAAGTTTAAAACCAAATCTGTTTCTAACAATAGAAACTGTTTTCTATAATTCAGTAATTGATGCAGCATGCACTAATATGTTTTCTGGAAATTGTAAGAGGCTTTTTCACTTAAAGACAGAAGGAGAAAGTGCAGGTTAAAGTAGCATCTGTTCTTCTGTACTTGTGCTCTTTAGTCAATATGCATCTATTTTTTGTATATTTAAGACTGTAAAATAAAAACTAGTATAGATTATGAAAGGACATCTCTGAATTCTTACTGAATTTGCGCCAATCCAATGTGGGTGACACGAACAATTCCTTAGAAGAGTTGTATTGAACTGGGACATTATTTCAAGATACCTTATTTAGGGCATGATAGAAAATTAACCTTAAACATATTTCATATGCCAAATGTCATCAATAACATGATGGTCCTCCATGTTTCTCCTGGGAAGCCAACTTTATGTCAGTTGATCCTTTACAGACTGTAGTTCATTCGAGCAACGTTTCACCTAACAGCTGATACAAAACATTTTGATCCAGTAATGCTGGCAATTGGCTGAGGTGTATACAGAAAAAAGTTGGTGGGACTCTGGTTCAACAGATCTTTCTTTTTTTCATATGGCATTCTTTATAAAGTCAGAGTTGGTTGTCAGTATTCAGGATGCTGCCACAGGTGAGAGTTCTGTGTCTGACATTTGCCTCTAATCATGAATATGGCTGCTGTTACCTGCCACATCTATCTCAGGTCAAGGATTTAAAAAAAAAAAATTATTTGAGGATCTTAAGCTATCACTGCATGGTCTGAAATGGCCTTCATAGTCTTTGGGTAAAGAGGATTTAGCACTGCATTTTATTCTTGATGAGTTCAAAGCATGACGATTGAAACCATTAGCTATTCGATTAGCCTCATATTTCCCTCTTCTCTCAGTAAAGCTGTGATCGCTTTTGAGAAACTTGTCACTCACTTAAGAAGAAGGTTTAAGGTTAGGTTTTGTTTGTGAAGAAAAATTCTTACCCTAGAAATTGTTCCAGTCTTTTGCCCAGCAAGTTTGATAGCCTTCAGAGTATTCTGTGGTTGTCATTTCTTATGTTTAACTTCACAGGCTTATAAACAAGCAAAGCAGTCAGATTATAGATATAAATCTAATTTTTCCAGAGAAACCATTTGGTCATTATTTATACAAATGGCAAAACCATCTTTTTTAAGTTTCATTATTGTTACAGTAGACCCTGCAAAATAAACCTATATAAACTCCAGGTAATGGGAAAACCAGGACTCACTTAGTAATTATTATGTAGCACCAAAATTATTGAAACACTGGCAAATTTATTTTTAACAGACGTTCTCATGATTGGTAACCATGATATTTGATCACTGCTGATTAAATATAGATTGCTTTTTTTTTTTTAAACAGGTGTCTCCTAAAAGAAACTGCATACCCTGTAGAAATTTTGCAAATAAAATCTCACATTTAGTTGTTGCCAGAAAGCTGATTGACATATTCATATTGTGAGACTACACAAAGATTCTTAGCACACCTTCTTGAAACAGTTAACTACTGAAGAGGCAAAAATAATCCCTTTATAATTCCCTTTATAATCTCGGAATGATCTTTTGCTTCGTAGTATTCTCTCAGCTTCTTTGACTTCTGGCTTTGCATTCATCTTAGCAACAGCTTTATTCCAATCATATTCTTTGTCCCAGTAGTCTACATGAACATATCATTCTGCTCTTGGTTCTGTGCAAGAGTGTGTATTCCTAGCAAGGGGTGCACTGTGCAGTGTCAGTGCACAGCCGTGGAAGGAATGTGGGCCTTCAGTGCAGTGGATTCTCCAGGACTCCAGTGGTTGTGTAGAAGAGCAGCAGTACACTCAGTGATCATGAGGTGCTGCTGGAGAGACCAGCTGTTTGCAGGTTTAAGCCAAGTTGGAGCTGGTTGCACTGCAATGGCAGCTGGGTGAACTTGACAAGCAACATTTTCAGGTTTTAATTCCATTTACTAAATCTGTCACATTTCTGATACTGCCTTACAGATGACAGTACCTTAACTTATGGAACATAAATTGCCAGTTGCTGCCATGCATTTACAAATTGCCTGTGAAAGTTGATGAACAACTTGCTACTCATCAGTGAATTTCCTAATATAAATATCTGAAGTTTTCTGTCATAATATTATAATTTCTGTCATAATGTTAATAGTTTTCTATCATAATATTGAGTCAGAACATTATAGATATTTGTTCATTATTAATACCTGCACTTCCACTATGTTTAGCACAGTGCCACTACTACAGTGAAATGTTAGCTGACCATATATTCAGAAATAACCTCAATTTCTGAATCCCAACTCACTAAAAATAAATTAAAAAATTATATTAAAGCGAGTCTTGCAAACCAAACTTCTGTTTGAATGTAAAACCAAAAAGACAGATGGAAAGTAACCTTAGAAGTCAAAATTCCAAAAATTAAAGTTAAAACCTTAACATGAGGTCATTTAAATATTAAATTAAATATGTGACCAGATAGGAACAAAGAAAGCTTATCTCCCTGGCAAATGAGTGACTGGGAAGATCATATCCTTAGACGTGTTCTTGCAAAACAGCTCACTGGGGACTTGACCATAACCATGTGAATTGTGAAATGTTTGTTGCTCTTATATCAGTGGTGTGTTGTGGTGCTATTATGATGTAGACTTTAGGGTTTTGTATTGTATGAGAAAGTACTA
This sequence comes from Peucedramus taeniatus, assembly GCA_013400575.1. Classification (NCBI taxonomy): domain Eukaryota; kingdom Metazoa; phylum Chordata; class Aves; order Passeriformes; family Fringillidae; genus Peucedramus; species Peucedramus taeniatus. Next base: position 56,686 of record WBNO01005158.1, on the reverse strand, counting down.
GAAGGGGAGTCATAGCTTTCTGTTAGTGAAAACTCCTTTTCTCCATTTTCAGTTGATTGATAGAAAATGATGACTCTGTCCTTGTATGGATATGGTGCTAAAAGTTTCATGTGATTAGCAGCATAACTGGGAAGAGAAAAAAAGAGATGGAGAGTGAAAAAGAAACTGAAAGATGCCAGAAATTGAGTACGAACAAGACAGGATGAAACTGATTTTAAAACCATGCAGTTAACTGAAGAAGGAATAAATGGGTTCCATTTGCATTATTTGCATCATATACTTTTCTTAGAACTGTTTTCAAGCTGAACACTGAGTATGGCAATATTAATTATTTGATGTTTCATACTCTTCAGATGAACTCAGGTCTTATCTAGATATTTCCTGAGAACCACTAAGTCCTTAAATCATGAATACCTTATGAATTTTCAAGTGTTTCTTCAAACCAGGGCTTACTTTATTAAAAAAGTCAGCAAAATCAGACTAGAGTGCTCTTAACAAAATGTAACAAAATGTAAACCAAGTATATATTTCTGGCCTCTTCTGTATTGTTGGGAAAGCGTTCAAAATAAATCCTGTAAAATGCACGGGTTTTCCAAGCCCTGGGCAAAGATTGAGCCCGTGATTCATTAGGCATCTCTATAAAATAAGAGATCAAGGTCTTCCCCTCTCAGAGGTGACCTGCACTTCTCCATGGAAATTGGTCTCTGTCTTCATCCACTGCTGCTATGGAGCACCTGAGGCCACCGTGTCCCTTCTGCCACATCCTGCCTTCTTTCATGCAACAATGAAGTCTGGGACAGTCCTTGTAGCATATTTGTCCAAAACACTAAATTTGTCAACATGAGAAGGATTAGCAGCCAAGTTCCCTCTACTCTTGCCTGTTCTGGAAGGACATGAGGAAAGTTTCAGGATTACTGTCAAAAGAATTTCTACTCTTGGTAGCAGGGGAGAAGAAGCAGTGTGTCATAGGGCAGCTGGAGAATTAATTATGAAGAAAAAGTGTATATTTTTTTTTCTGTTGAAGAGTATTTACAATGTTTTAATACAGTAATGATGGTGAATTCTTTTGCCAGTCTGACAAACAGTTTATCTTTTTATTTTTATTCTCCTGCCCACGATGTGTCCTTTCCTTTTTCAAAACAGACCATGAAAATATTTTTTTCTGATGAGAGGCAGAAAGCATGGCCATTTAACTGTATGTTTTTATATATCTACAGATGCAGCAGCTTGAGAAGCAGGTTATAGATGCTGATCGTCAAGCACAGAGAGCATTTCAGCAGGTATAAATAGAATAAATATCTCCACTAGCTGTGTGCATGTGGTACTTTAATGAGGTGCAATTCAAAAAATTCCTTGATTTTTAAGTACTTCTAAAAATGGAGAAGAAGACAGTTTCTTTTAAAGTATATTGATTTATCTTAACAGAGAGTTCTAACACCTTTCTTTGCTCACTATTCAGTTAATTTCAATAAAGTCAAAGCTAACATCAAAAATCCAAAGTGGATACATGGAATAACCTTCTTCATTGATGCATCATGAGTCTTTGATATATGATGCATGTGGAAACAAAAGGGAGAGGGAGCAATGATCTGTTTTAGAAGATCTGTAAGAAAATAAAACAGGGCTACCCAATACAGCCTGTAAATAGAACTGTTCTGTGTTGTTTGTTCCTCTTGTAGAAGTTACATCATTTAAAGAATGAGATCGTGGCTAAATATTTAACCAAAGTTGCCTTTTGATTCCAAATAGCAGACTTAAGCAAGTGTAAACATTTTATGAACATATCTCTGGTATCCCTGAAATATTCCTCATATCCTACTGTGAGACAGATAGAAACTGAAAAATATAAGACTAAAATGTTCATGTACTAATTTGGAGTTAGAAAACTTTCCTGATTACAAGCCAAGTATTTTAAAGCAATTTTTTAGAATGCTACCGATAATTTGCTGGGTTTTTTTACAGTGTGCAGTCGTTTATTTATTAAAACATTGTTTACAGATCCCTGTAGATAAATTGCATTCCTCCCATACTGGTGTTTCTAAAAGCTTGTGTGTAAGAAAACTAGAAGCTTCTCACAGATACTAAAAAACACTGTGTAAGATCTTCCAGTGTGTTGCCAGTCCTGTTGGTATTAAATGGATAGGGAAATATCATGAACTGTGGGGATTCTTCTCAAATAGGCTTCAAAACTTTGCAGGTTTATCTTGAATCTTAAATGTGGAGACAATTTTAAGTTTGTGATTAAATTACTACTTTAACTTGGTGTGTTATGTGCCTTAAACTTTTATATTTGACTTTCCAAATAGGTGCAGATTATGGAAGAGAAATTAAAAGCAGCAAATGTTCAAACAAGTGAATCAGAAACCAGGTTGTATAAGAGATGTCAAGATCTGGAGATCCTGATACAAGATAAAAATGATATAATACAAAAATTGGAGCAACAACTTGAAGAACAGGTTAGGAATAATGGTGTTACAAAAGAGAAACATCAATTCCCTTTTTAATTATACAAAAGGAAAATAAAAATTTAGATCATTGGAGTACAGAAAAGTTTTGCATTATTTCTGTTGTTTTATTAAAGAAATTATTATTACTTCCCATTGGAAGTATAGAATTTGAATAGTGTTTATTCCTTTCCAAATTAAGCTCTGACTTCCATTGGAGGAACATGTGACTTTTAAGAGGGGAAAGATGATATTTCTCTTCACTGTCCCCCCTGAAGAGCTTTCATTCTTACTAGAGGAAGGAGGAATAGCAGCCTCTGTCATGACCCTATTCCTCATTTTTTAAATTGCACCATGTATTACCCAGGAGCCTGAATTACTTCAAGCAATCTTAGGATTTGTGTCTGAAGATACTACTCAGGCAGATTATGTACTCAGTGAAAAATATGCTTATGTCAATTTTTTCCAGAAGCAAATAAGACTGCAAGAAGCAAAAATCATAGAAGAAAAAGCAGCTAAAATAAAAGAATGGGTGACAGTCAAGCTTCATGAGGTATAACTCTTGCTACAGTACTTACACAGGAAATATAATTGTGTGACTAGATAGCCCTTAGACCTTTTGGCTGTTAAAGGCCCGTGTGCCATAGTAAAAATTGCTTCCCAGTTTCATTGATTTTATAGCTATTTGCTGGAAAGAGGAGAATTGAAAACAACAGCACAGAGAGCAGAGTATCCATGTCACCTAAATTCTGATGTCTGATTTGGTCAGCCAGTATGATCTGGGTCCTCTTTCTGGAGAAAGGATCCAGCACTGCTCTCTGAAAGGTCAACTTCTCCACTAGTTGAGAGAGTTTAGCTGGCAAACTGAGCTTATTCAAGCAGATGCCTAAAGTGTGAATAATCCCCAGAAAGCAGACCAAGCCTGCTGGGGCCTGGCAGAAAAAAGGCCTTGATCATTCTATATTTCGCAATGCCCACACTACTCTTAGTCATGAATAGTTTTAGGGACACCAGCTCTGGTTTCAAGAGACCAGTTGTCTCCCTTTTTTCTCTGCTGTGGTAAGATAACCATGTCTCTGCCCTGCCTAAGGCTGCCAGCTTTGGGGTGCAGCTGTGCTTTCTCCACCCTGGGTGTAGAATTCAAAGTTGCCTGTAAAAGTTAAAATTTTACTCTCTTGTATTTAACTGGAAGTTATACTCGAGTTGAAAAACAATTAAGTTATTGTTTTTGAAGTAAGAAACTAGAAGGTTCTTACACAAAATATTTACTTTTCATCTGTGAGGGCTAAAGTAAATTATTTAGAAATAATTTAATAAAAATGCCATTATATTTAGTTCAAATTACCATGAAAAAGTTTGGACAAAATCAAGTATGACTCAAAGTATTTACTTATTTTTTATGGAAAATCTCAAGCTAGTTTCACAGATGTGACTAAGTGTCACTCAGTGGGAAGTGGAATTGCTGGCTCCCTTCTCTGTGACAAGGGATACTCAGATTCAAATCTGTTTGCCTAATCTGGAGCAGGAGTTTGAACCAGCATCTTTTACCTCCCAGTGGTGGGCTACAGCAGTGGGTTGTTGGTTTTTTATTTCCTGTACGAAGACTTTGGCTTTGTATTAAATTTGTTGGTGCCTATTTTTTTTTTTTTTATTTTTGCTGTGGGATGGTAAGGAGGCATTAGGACCAGCATTCCCTCTTATTCCTGTGCTCACTCTTGGTTTTGCCAAGTGGCACAGGAGTTTGTAATTCTAGCCTTCTGCTTTTATTAAAAATGCCAATGCAGTTTTCTTTTATTTATTAAGGATTTTTAAAGCAGTCGTGTGTTTTCTTGGTTGGGGGATGATTTTGGCAGAATTGAGCAAATAATCATTGCAGGGAATCAAGTTCTTCAGAACAGAGATGCCTAGACTGGTATTTAGAGTAGCAGAGAGGAGATTATTATTTGAACTAGCTCTATCCTTTGATAAGCAGAAATTCAGAGAAAACGTAAATGATATAATAAGATTTGTTTCACCAGTGGATGAGATTACATTTATATGCTTTTAGTTAGAGGTGGAAAATCAGAACCTTCGCTTGATCAACCAAAAGCAAACCAAAGAGATGAAAACAGTACAATCTAAACTGCAAGGTAAATGTACAAATCTTCTGAGAACTTCTCTCTATATGGCATATTTCTTTATATTCTCTATTAATGTGTGCATCTGCAAGAATAAAAATATTTTGTGAAATCACAAAGATTTCAAAGAGTATGGACTGACATCAGAGTGACTGTACATGAAGGTGTTAGGAAGGAATAATTTGGTTTTATGCTGAAAAGACACAGACAAGGCACAACTGGTTTTTGTGGGGTGAATGGGTACCCCTGCTACTTAAAAGGTTCTGCAGGATTTTACTGGATTTAGGACAGATCTTTGCTTTTACTTATTTATAGCCTAAGTGGTCATAAAACTGTTAAAGAATACATGAACGTCACTCTGCATTTGCTTTTTCTAGCAAATGGTCAGCTGGGAATCAGAACTTCAGTCAGATATTTTTAGTTACTACCTTTAACGACAATGATCCAAAATCTTAATTCAGACCCAGTATCACCAAGTTCCTCTCCAAATGGGTAGAGTAAATTTTAAAATCATAAAGTGTAAATAGAAAAAAGAGGAATATCCCCTCCAAGGAGCATTATTTCACATTGATCAAAGTTGAATTTTATTCACCACCATATTGCCTGTTAACCAACTTTCTTAAGTGTGCCTGAAGGTTCCCATTGTCCTCTCCATACTTGATTGATTTGACAACTTACTATCATATGAAAATTTTTTTAATTTTCTACCTAGCCCTCATTTCTTGATAATTTATCTTACTTATACATGTAAATACACAGATATGCATAATAGATGAAAATACAAAAGCTTACAAATTCATATACAATATAAAGTTTTTAAACTAAAATGCACTTTTCCGTTAATGAAGAAACTGGATAGTTTTGCTTCTTTGCTATCTTTTGATAAGTACCAATTCCATACACTTCTAGTCATTCTCTTCTGAGAGATCTATTTAAAGACTTTTTGAGACCCTGTAGTTTCCAACACACAGTTACTGATATGCCCAAAAATATTAAGAAATTTATTACCATTTGTAGTGTCCATGCTGGGGACAGGCTATAAATGATGAACACGTGGTACTGTTTTAAGTAGTTTTACAGGTAGGGTAAGGGCTTTTTGTTCCTGGATCCACAACAGGGATTTTTATGAACAGGGATGGACATATTTCATGTTCGAGGCAGTTCATCAATTTCTGTTTTCACTTTCTCTTCAAGTCCTCCTCCATATGGACCTTCTAAACGTGGTAACTTACTCCTCTGTATTTCCTGGGAAATTGTTAAAAGCTTTTTTTCTTTCTATTGTTATATCAGTTTTTAAGAACTAGAAACAGTGCTCTGGGTTTCTGCTGATATGGAGAGATGTCAGGTAGCTTTTTTTTCCTATAATAATTTTTATTATCTTTTTTTTTCTAAATTTTAGTTACCTTTAAAAAAAAACTTTGTAAAGAGAAGAGTCGCATAGTTTGCTGTATCTCACTAACACAAGATTTCTGAATTACTATTCTTCAGAAGCTACTGGTAAGAAATCTGTTACTTCAGCACAAAAACCTGGAGAGTGTCAGCGACTAAGCAGTTTGACTTTTGGATGCTTTTCAAATAGAGCAAGAAGTCCTCAATCATCTCCGAAGCTTGAAGAAATAAGCAAGGCTTCATCTAAAGAGTCAAACTACCCTGAAGGCATAAACATGCCAGGTACCTTGTCATCAACACTCCCATTTTATTCTGACACAAGTGGGAAACTAAAATCAACAACTCTGTCAGTGCATCCAAACCAGCTGTTTTCAAATTGCATACCGGTACTGTCTCCCTCTTCATTGCTACTCTTCTGTTACTAGGAAGAAATCATCCTTTTGAGCACTACAGTCTCTGTAATACCACTAATACATTAACTGGAAGCATGCAGAGGCTCCTGAGTGTTTTGGCTGCAAAGTAAAGATGTGGTTGTGACCTTTGTTGTTGCTCTGGTCCTTCACTCAAATCCCTTGTACTGTTTATGACTTCAGTATTTTCTCCACAGCTAATCATGGTATCCAAAATGACAAGCTGAGGTCTTTTGAAAATCAGAAACTGAAAGAGATCCTATGAATATTTTGTGCATTTATATTACAGCAAGTTCATGATAAAGGTGGCTATGTATTATTACTTCTATTTTTACAGAGGAGGGAATTGAAGTAAGAGCGATTTTTTTTCAAGAAAAAGGATAAGACACAGAACCTTAGGCTTGCCTAGATGGAAACATAATTTTGGGGACTTCATTACTTTCATGTGGGTGAAATTAAAATCTTTGTCTCATTCAGTCCACTTTAATGTCACACAGGTATTTAACAACGACTTTTCCAAGTGTCTGTGTAGAAAAGCCCTAGTTCTTGCATCCAATTTAATTTGGGAACATGTTGCAAGCTATAGCTCTCTCTTGCAAAACTAGGTAAAAAGCGAAGAGCAGGAACAAAGCTATTTTTAACACAATGTCTTTCCTGAAGTACTTTCCATGAGACTCTCTTGTGTATCTTAAATTCACCATTGGGAATACAATAGTAGCTTCCAGAATAAATTTCTGTGTATAAACACTGTAGAAATGCTCAGAATACTTGATTTGTTAATGAAAATCCTTTCTGGCAAGCCGTATTAAATTTTAATTTTCCTTAGATTTAATAAAGCAGCTAAATTTGTATGCCCTCTTAAGTAGCTGGCTTTTTGTTAGTTTCATTTGTTTGTTTTCACACATACATGGCTTTAAAATATGGTTCCAGTCTGCTTATCTTTATTGCCATTTTTAGTTCAGCTAGAACCTTGAGTAATGTTTATTACAGTTTTTTGGCAAACTTAATTTGGATTCAGTCACATTAAAAATTTATATTGTTTTTCTTAATGCTTATTATTTGTAATATTAAAAAACATAAATGTTCTCACGCATTTGAAATTATTATCTACTTACTGCTTGCAGGCATGATGACAAAACCATTTATCAGTCAAGTTTGCTAAAGTAATTTTCTCATGTTCATTTTATTTCTCCTCCAGAGAAGGATATCCTGGAAACTACCTTTGCTGGTCCTGTACACGAGACAAATAAAGGTCAGAAGTCATTGCAACAAAGTTCCTCTGGTTCAGAGCAGAACAAAAATGTGAGAACAAGCTACTCATCCAAAGACATAGACAGTGACATGTCAAAGAACTCATGCACTACTGGGAGTGACTGGAGCTCAGATGAGGATGGAGGAGACAATAAAGGACTGAAATCCAGGTGTGCATCAACTCTTTCAAGCCACACATCTGAAGAGAATGCAAGGTACAGTAGAGTGGGAAGTGAAATGTATTTGACAGCATCTGATGATAGCAGTTCTCTCTTTGAAGAAGAGAGTTTTGATGCTAAGAGGACTCAGCAAAAGAAGCTATACTCATGGCAGCAAGGGTCCCAAAGAAAAGGCCTGAGCAATCCAGGTGGAAAGTGCAACTCTGACTTCACAAGAAAAAAGAAAGACCAAGATAGTTCTTCAGATGAACTGAATAAGAAATTTCAGTCACAGACGTTTGATTATTCATCCTCATCCAGTGAGGCAAATACCCCAAGTCCAATTTTAACCCCTGCTCTGACACCCAAACACCCAATTCTAGCAACTTCTGCAGGTTCTCAATGCACAACTCCATCCGATTTTCCCTCGAATTTGCCACATCCAAAGTTACGGACTCCTAATGTCTTTAGTCTAAATTCAGTGTTAGCAAAGAAACACCTAAGCCAGCCCCAGCTGAGTTCTGACAGAATGTTTGGTAGAAACAGAAATGCCATAAGCATGATCCGTCCGTGGAGACCTCAGGAAACAGACATAGATCTGGTAGATGGAGAAGATACTGATATTTTAGAGAAAATGGAGATTGGCTGTGATGAAGGAGTGTTTACCTATGACAGCACTGAGGCACAAAATGCTGAAGCCCAGGAACTTAGTGATATGACAAAAAAGGGTGCTAGCAACAAACCTCCAACACCTCCATTGCATCGATTTCCTTCCTGGGTAAGTGTGCTTATAGATATTTTCCCTGCTGGCAAAACTAACTTATTTTCATTACTCTCTTCTGTGATTTTTGTTGCCTCTATTTTAATGACATTCTGTTTAATGACAAGGCAGGTCATTATCTTAATCATAACTACAAACTCAGAACCTAGTTTTGTTTTCAGCACAGTATTCCTGCCACTGGAAAACATGGTCTGTATTTTATAGACAAACACAGTTTTTTTCATGGGACATCTAAGTTATGAATGTCTTTTTGAGTGTATCCAAGGATGTAATGCTTATGACTGCATTTATTTATTTATCTGAACACTAACACAGCCCAAGAATGGCGGTGTCAATGTCCTCGCTGTAACCACTGTATCACCCACAATCTAGACAATTAAGTTGAGTGCAGACAACTACAAATTAAAAAAGTAATTGATCACCTTTCTAAGTAAAATTTTAAAGCCACCAGTCAGGATATTAAAATATATATTAATATGTCTTATACAAAATCCAAAATTAACTGTGTCAAGGCTCACTAATCCTGCAGTTTCAGTGTCAGAAATTTATTAATTAATAATTTAGTAAATATATTTATTAATTATTATTCAGGAATAATACATTATGTAACAACACTTCTATATATATTTTAGTGAACTTTTTGCATTATACATTTTGTTATTGTAGCCTTTTAACACGGAATGTTTAAAAGGTTGTCTTCTGATGGCATTTCTCTGCTCCTAACACACAATCTTCCATTAAAAAACATTCTTGCTATAGCTTCTTTGGCAACTGATAATAGTATTTTTGAGAATAAGTTACTTTCATTGTATGAAAAATGTCATGGGTACGGCTATGATATGTACAGCACAGAAAAGAAGGATGCATTTTTAAGCTGCTATTGACAATGTCATTTTATGAACCATTTTTTTCACATAGTTGCACTAACACAAAGACTAGGAGGCTAAACAGAATAAAAGTAATTGTTGTGTTTTAATTATTTACTATCAAATCCATTCTGCTTGTGTAGGAAAGTAGAATTTATGCTGTAGCCAAATCTGGTTTAAGGATGTCTGAAGCTTTCACCATGGAATCTCTTAATAAAAGTAAGTGGTTTAGCTGTTTATTGTCCCATAGACAAAAGTTTTCTTCTTATGGTGATTTTACAACAAGGAGCTTTAAATATTTTTAGAAAGGTTTAGTTAACAGCTGTTTGAAGCCTAGAAGATCATTGGTTATCTTTCCATTGTCTTCTGGTACCTTACATCTTGATTTTGTGCTGAATTTGTACTTTCTTAACTTCAGTTTACTTTGCATTTCACTACTTCGAAGAATCTATACTAGGTACCAATTTTAAAAGGGCTAGTGTTTGTGACTGCCATTTTATTTATGTCTTTAAAAGCATCGTAAATTTCAAAAAGCTATAAATCTGACATCCAAAGTAGTTCAGGAGTTAGTTTGCTTTTTAGAGCAGTTATACAATGCAAAAAATATTAAATTTTAATTTTGTTAATTGGGGGAGGTGAATTTGGAAGGCAATTTATAAAATATATTGCTTTTTTAGATGCTGTTTCACTGACTTCATGCTCCATATCTGGATTATATACTTCTCTTATATATAAGAACATGACCACTCCTGTCTACACCACTTTGAAAGGGGTAACTGTATTACTGTTTAAAGAAAATTTTTAAATACCATTAGGCTTCACATCCAGGAACTTGCTATTTCACATTTGATACTACTATGCCAAATATGTTGTGAGTTGATGTATAGAGATCAAAGACCCCCAGAAATAATAGAAATGTCAAATAGCTAGGAAAAAAAATATCGCCTATAAAATGTTACTGGCCTAGGTCAAATCTTCTTAGGTTCCTTGCTGATTTTTTCCAAAGGCTTGTTAATTATTAAGCAGAACCACATGGTGTTCAATGTCATAATTAAAAGTGTGTGTATGTGTAGAAATGTCTTTGTGTCAGTGCCAAAGCTGTTTCTAGTCACACAGCCAGCCGTCAGTAATCACAGCATTGTTTGTCTTCTGGCAGCCTTTTGTGATTTGGAAAGACCCATGTCTTGAGCTACCTCAGGTTTCTGTTTTAAAGTATGGGTGTGGTTGAGTATACAGAGGGCAGAGGGAATTCAGTTTCATGTTAATATTTTTGTGCCAAAACTCACAACCCAGGCAAGAACAGCTTTGAGTATTATGAAGCCAGCAGAGCCCTGCCACAGTACAAAGGAAATGACTGATACCCTTTATGCAAGGTATCAAAGGATGTTGTGTTCATTTCTGCAGAAAGCAACTCAAATAAGCAACAGCCCGTTTCTGGACGAGTCGTCAGGGTCTGAGGAAGAAGACAGCTCTCGGTCCAGCTCAAGGACTTCCGAGTCTGATTCTCGAAGCAGAAGTGGTCCAGGGAGTCCTCGGGCTATGAAACGAGGTGGGCAAAACCATAAGAACAAGTAACTTCTGGGAGCTTCAGAAAACCAAGCAGTTTACATGATTTTCTTAGGAATTGATTTTTTCATTAAAGAGGACATCTAAACAAACATCTAGGCTCTCAAAGCCCAGATCTATTACTCAGTCAGGAGAAAAGACTGCTATAGATGACTTTATTTTTATTGCTGTTATTATAAATACCTTTTTAAGGCATTAATCTTGTAGCTGACTGTTGTCATGAGGGAAATGTGACTGGTACATTTAAAACAAGAAGCACCATTCTATCTATACTCTGTCACGCCAAGGACTTCCTGTGACTTTTAACTATAGAAAAATAAAAATGACATAGAAAAAAAATTGCCATCAGAAACAAAACACAAATATATTCAAGTTTATAAAACAATTTAATGTGATCAGAAAGCACGTGAAAAATTTCCCTGAATAAATTATTTGGTTCTGTCACCTCATGCAATAAAAGACTTTCATTTTTACAGTGATTGTCTTAAGGTCCTTTGCAAAGATTTTGTTAGGACACGTGAATCTGGTAATGTCCTGTGTTTTGTGGAAGACAAATCTCACAGTTCTAGGTGACTGTGTTTTCCATCTGCAAAATGGAAATAATATGCTTCATAATATTGAAAGATACAGTCCTTCCTCATTAGGTGACATTATCAGTGTTACTGCTCTGTATTTCTTCACTGTGTAAACTGAGACCAAGATCCCAGTGAGGACAAGTGTTAAGATTCCTCATTATATATTGCTTTAGAAATGCTAAATAACATTATTTGGTAGTCTCAATTATACATGTAAAAATCCCAGTTACCAGGAGCTCCATTCAGTGACCCCGCAGCAGTGACAGAGCTGCTGGTCCCACTCAGCATTTTCCAGTGGCAGCCACAGATGGAGTCCAGTCCTGTTTCCAGTGATGTAGTTTTGCCACATTAGTGTGAAAAGGACCCACAGATCCTGCTTCCCAGCAGCTCCATTCTGCTGAGCAAAAACCAGTGCCATGGCTGCAGACATATCTCATGTTACATGCTTACACAACAGGAAAGCTAAATTGGGTAATTTAAAAGCTGGTTTCACCTGCACTTTATATCTGTGTCTGTAAAGTGGAACCATTCCTTTTGTTTGTGCTTTCTTCCCATAAAATAGTCCTTGCATTGTTTCGTGTGTGGAAACCGTTCTTAACTACAAAACACATATGTACATGTCTTTGTTGAGATCACATTCTTTAAAAATCTAGACAATCACACATTTCACCAAAAGCATGATCAGCTCACTGCAATTTGTTATGAAAGATCCATCAGGAGAAGAGAAAAACCCACTCCAAAAGTCTCGGTGGCTTACCAAAGCAATAAATGAGAAAAGCCTTTTTTAAGTATAAAATTGGCAAATGAGTTGGGAAGTTATTGAAACAAAAGAAAAAAGGCTTTACATTTCAGTTTTGGAGAGTGGAACACTAGTCCTTACAAAAGAAGACGTTTACATGCATGAAAATATGTCTGTAATAGATGAGGGAGAAGTTTGAATTTTTATTACTGATTGATTAGAATTGAAAGCAGGGTGCATTTTTTTCAGGATTAAAGCGAATAAACTCTAAAACCTTCCCTGAAACATGAAAATCAAGCTTACAGAAAAACTTGGTATACAAATCCATACTGATTGCACAACACGGTCACCTACAGCTTCAACACAAAGCCAATGTTGAGTATGACTTCTTAGTACGCAAGCAGCTGCCTGAGAAATCCGGATGCTATAGTGAGTGAGAGAAAGTGCAGGGGGAAGGTTACTTAGTTTAATTAAAGATCCTGGGGTCTTTTTCTAGACAATGAGCATGATTCATGGCACTAACCCCCTCCTTAAAGAAGCTGTGGTAATGTAACAGAAGGTAATAATATACAGAAGACTTTTTTTGTTGTTGTTCCATTTACAAGGGACTGTAACTCTTTAATTATGAATAAAATGAGAATTAGCACTGTGCTAATAGTTCAGTGTGCTGATATTCTAAAAAATCCTTGGTTCCTGATGGATTTATGTTGATATTTATATTTATGCCTGCAGATTCTATTCAGATGTTTTTTCTGCATGGCTATTCTGATCTCAGTTGTTTCTAATGTAATAAAAAATATATATAAAGAACTCTCTTTCTTCTTTTACCACAGGTGCATCTCTGTCTTCTGTGACCTCGGAAAGTGACTATGCTATTCCTCCAGATGCATATTCAGTAGATACAGACTATTCAGAGCCAGAGCAGAAACTTCCTAAGACCTCATCCTCATCTAGTGATAATGGAAAAAATGTGAGTACTGAAGTTCTGTGAAGAAGTGCACCTGAGGTACAGTGTGTATATTTATATTCAAAGACTGCTACCAAACCTTTTCATTCAGTCTTACTGACCCACAGACTGCCTTATGAGTACAAACAGCAAAATATACCAACAATGTTACCAAGTAAGACTGTAATTAGTAAAGGAAAGTGGAAGATAATTCTAAGCTTTCCTATAGAATGAAGGGAAAATAAAGTTGGCAACTCCAGAACACAATTCAAATTACTTGAGATTTCCTTTCTTGGAACCACATGTGGTATCAGATTGCATATGAAATACTCAAAACAGTTTAAAATTATTATTTGAATAGTTAGGTAAATAGAAGGGCATTCCAAGAAGGAGCTGAAGTCATCATCAGTGGAAATCTATGTGCAGTAATAAGTTTCTATCCTTTCCTCACACAGGGAAAACATCAGAGAAATCCTAGGTAGAGTAACATGTGAAGACAGGCCAAAGAAACCAAACCATTATGAGGTATTCATCAGCCTCTGGGAGCTTTTTAATGGCTTGTGTTAGTAGTTAGTGTCTTAACATATACGTGGATTGACTAACTGCTGATGAAGATTATTTTAGGCTTTCTTCACAGAGCAAAAATGTGAACTCTAATCTGCAGATGTACACACTAGAGGTTTGTCTGTGAGTAGCTGAGAATTACAGTGCTTTATATCTGGTTTTCAGGTTAGGACCAGGAGTTGGGAAAAAATAATACATTTATCTTTTATTCATCTTGCTTCTTATTTAATATAAACAACTAGAAAGTAAAATCAGAAATCATCATATTCTTCATTCTTTTGTATAGTTTGAGGCACTTACTCTCCTTCATGCACTATAACAGTAAGTAGGGATATTCATTAGTTATCCCATGTGCATGACATTTGTCTTATTTGATGCTTGTAAAAATGTTGTAAAAATGAATTTAAAGTTTCATCAAATACTATAATTATTATTTAGCATGCTTTTAAGTCATTGATAAGTCTCTGTGTGTATTTATACCTATTTCTGAGGGGCAGAGGTATATATGTATATCTAACCACTTTTTATCTAACTTCTAAACAACCAGGAACCTTTGGAAAAATCTGGATATCTGTTAAAAATGGGTGGTAAAGTAAAGACCTGGAAACGACGGTGGTTTGTGCTTAAAGGAGGTGAATTGCTATATTACAAATCTCCAGTAAGTACATGTAACTTACCTGTTGTTTTGTATTAGATTATTTACTGATAATCTAAGGCTGCTAGAAGGAAAAAAAATACACTTTTGATTTCTGAGCTGTTAGAGAGTGATTCAGTACTCACTTCCTCAAGAGTGTACTGTACAAGGTACACAATGTCTAACTAGAAAGTATTTATCAGGATTAATGTTTAAATTAGTTCTATATCAATTTATTGCTGTTTGTTGGTAGATTTAAAATACTCTTTTTCCATTCTTTCCATACTAGAGTGATGTTATTCGAAAGCCTCAAGGTCAAATTGAGCTAAATGCATCCAGCCACATTGAAAGGGGTGATGGAAAACAAACAATTCAGGTGCCTGCTTTTCTCCTCTGTTGCTGTTTCGGCATTTCCTCCATCCCCAAAGCCAACCCCTTGTTCCAGTCCCTGTTGCACTGGAAGTCCAAGTGTGGACTTGGAATTGAATAATCGGTGCCTTTCATTTGAAACCAAAGAATTGTTTCAGTGACAGAAAATATAAAAAGGCCTACCTGGAGTCTTGTTTGTATTGCCACAAAGGTTAGGTCATCACATATGGGATAGAAATAGAGAGCAGTCCTGGGGTCAGCCATTGGGGTAGAGAGAATTGATTTGTCTGAAAGGAGAATTGAGTTTTCTCAACTTGCCATTCTGGAACTTCCCAGATAAAGAAAGAGTCTCTCTGCTCTGTCTTGTCATGGAATGTTTCATTACTAAAAAGTACTTCAGGGAAGATAAACCCCTGGAAGTTGTGGAGCTACATGAGGTGGTGTATGTTACAAATCCCACACTGTGGGGTCAAATATGTCAGTTCTTGAAGGTTAAAACTCTTTGTTACTACACAGCTGACCACAGAGAAACGAACATACTACCTGACTGCAGATTCCCCCAACATCTTAGAGGAATGGATCAAAGTACTGCAGAATGTTCTTAAAATACAGGCTGCCAGCCCACTCTTCGTACAGTCTGAAATCAAGCCAACCATGAAAGGATTACTGACAAAGGTAGGAAAACACTTCTTCCCCCAGTCTGCTTTATTCCTATCATGTTTAGGCCAACACTGGCCTTACTGTGCTTTAGATGAGCATCTCATCTAATGCTCTGATTGTTATGCCCTTAATAGAGTTACACAGTTTTAATTTTATGTCCAGTAATGTGGATAGGAATTTGAACCAAGACATGCATTCTCAAAATCGTCAAAGTTCAGAGATGGGGAAAATAGTCAGTATTTCTCTGTCTGTGATTATTACTGATGTTCTGTAATTACAGGTGAAACATGGATATTCCAAAAGGGTTTGGTGTACCCTAGTTGGAAAAATTCTGTATTATTTCCGTAATCAAGAAGACAAGGTAGGTGCTTTCTTGTTTCTTCAGAGAATGTAGACTTTAACACAGTAACCTACAGCTTTATTAAGTTACAGTTGGCCTTGGTATTATACACAGATTGTCAACTTGGAAGAGTCTATCTAATAGCCAGCAATCCAGACCACACCCATTGGTCTCTTTCTACAGGATGTGATACATATTATGCATGTTATCCCTAGCTGAAGGGGGACACTGGTTTGCCTGGAGTTCAGTTGTCCCTTTCTGACAGAAAAGATCCAGCTGTCATGTAGTTCTGGAAGCAGAACCCTTCTTATGTCTCTTGCAGTGGGCAGTGACTGCAAGTTTCAAGAATTTAAATGGTCTTTCTGCCCCTCAGTTGACTCCCAAGTCCTGTTCCTTGGTATGTCACACTATGGTCCACAGTGCTGCAAGAGCTAGGACACTTCCTAGACATGACTTTCACCTGTCCCTTTGCTCCCAAGGCACTGTATTTTGTCACCAAGAAACATCTTTTTAATGGGGGCAGGTCAGAAACAGGGTTTTGAACAGTCCACTGAGCCATTATAAAAAAAAAAATCAGTAGAAATTCTCATATTTGTACTTCTGTTTTAAGAAGATAATCACACTGGAGCCAGTAATTCAAAGCTTTTGTATAGAGCCAGTTGTTCCCTTTTGTCATCCTTTCCTTTTATAGCCATTTTAAACCTCAACAAAACCCCATTTCTAGAACTGTATGAATAAGATAGCAGTAACCATCCATCAAAACATTTTATTTTAGTTGCTCTTTAAAACAGTGTAAAACAGGGTTTGGGAATCAACTGGCTTGAGTATTGATCTCAAGCTCATCCTACAGAGACATTAAAATTAACTTACAATTTCTCCTAGGAAAAAATATTTATGTTTAACAAATCTGAATTTATACATTTTTACCACTGAAGATTTTGGCATTCTAGCATACTCTTTAGTTAAGAATTTTGATGGATTCTTGTGAATATTTCCCTCACATCTGGAAGAAGTTTAGCTGCCCTTTTAAAGTAAAATTGAAACTGATTGCTAACTTGGAACAGAATAAGAATTCAGCTTTTGTAAGCAGAATATGTATTAAAAGTTTTCCAAAGCTACTTTATTTCTAATGTTCAACAATATGCTAATTAAAATCATGTTTTCTGTAGCTGTGTCTGCAGAAATAAATTACACAATCTGCAGTGGTTAATACAATAATGGAGTCCATTTAATTGACCTCCTTTCAAAATGGAATTCAACTAAAAAGTCAACCAATTGTGTTTTAGTTAAACTTGGTGAATAAATCAATCTTGACTACTTACATGTGAAACGACATCTTTTGATTCTCAGAATCTTATCTTACTCAAAAAGTTGAATGCTTCAGAAGCACTACAGAAAATACAAATCACCACATTGTTTTTTAATCCTTACCAGTGGCACTGTGGGAAAGGAGGGAGTTTTGTATAGAGCAGCCAGTGAGCCTCTCTCAGTCCTGTCATCCAGTTGCAAAGAGATTTCATTCTTTATTTATGTTTGTTGAGGCTTCCTGTTGGTAAGGGCTATGAAATAATTACTTCTGTGAAAATTTCCTCTTGAATGGCTTTTTTAGATAAAATATTTCCTGCTAAATGATGCCAGCTACATAAACATCTCAACACAGAAGCTCTGTGATCTCTCAGACTGGAGAAAGAAACCAACTAGAAGGTCTATCACACAAAAATTTACCTTTTGAATTTAAAGTATGGACAAATCAGATACATCAACAATACATTCCTGTCCTCTAAAATAACAAAGATCATAATTAAAGTTCTAGGCTTGACACAGGAAATTTTTGCTTGGAACCAGGTTTGGGAACTCTGAAGAATGACTTCTCTCACCCTAACATACATTTATTGCATTAGCTATATATAGAGGCAGATCTGGAAAAGAATTTTTGAAAACCTCATTTTCAGACTTTGGCACGTATCATTCTCATTTTGCTCTCTGCAACATCTGGCTTATCTGACATTCCTTGGCAGGACTGAAAATGAGTAAATACAAATGGGCATGGATGGTAGTTCATGTTTTAATTTCTATTTGCAGAATTAGAAAAAATTGTGTATAATAATAAATATAATATATAATACAAGATCAATGTGCACTGAAACAAACATTACCTCTCTCACCAATTTTGGTATTTCCTTTTAGTTTCCTCTTGGTCAAATCAAGCTTTTTGAGGCAAAGGTTGAAGAAGTTGATAGATCCTGTGATTCTGATGAAGATTATGAAGCCAGTGGTCGCAGTTTATTATCAACCCATTACACTGTTGTCATCCACCCCAAAGATCAAGGACCTACTTATCTTCTTATAGGATCCAAACACGAGAAGGTAATAAATGGATATTTTTATTGAGTTTCAGTAGCACATCTATGAGTATGATGCTGTAATATAAATATTTCTTGAGGAGGACAAGCACTACAAGTCACCTGGCTTGTATTTTGATACAATAAGGAGAAGGTTCTGCTTTATTAACATCGATCAGAGTTTGTCTGCAAATCAATGCTAGTGTAGGTAATCCGTGTTAAAATAGACAAGAATATGCAGGCTTGCCTCCATAAGTAGAGGGTGTGGAATATCTTACATGCTGTAATGAGAATTTTGCTTACATACAGTAACTTGTAGACAGAGCTGTAGCTGAGAGGTTACGGGGTACTGGTATCCATTTTCACTGAGAAGACTAACATAGCACAGACTTGCCCTGTGGCAGTAAAGGAGCAGTGAGAGGCAGGGTTAAAGCCATTTTTGTTATTGTTGCTTCATTGTTCCCAAGTACTCTAGTAGACCTCGTTTTGTTTTCTGGACTTATCCTCAGGTTAGCAGGATCTGTCAGTGATAAAAAATTACTTATGTAAGCTTTTGAAAAGAAGAACACCCTGATAATTAGACATGATTTCTGAGGGTAAAAACTTTTGGAGAGCCTTGTCCAATCTTCCTTGCTTAATATTTGTAACATAGAGACCATGAATACTTGTTTATTCAACCAAAGGCAAACTCCTTTGGGCTTCAAAAGGAGTGCATGGTAGGGTTTTAAGCTGAGAGTAAAATCCTGATGAAGCAGCTCCTTCCAGCACAGAACAAGTGAGCTGCTATGTTTTTCTGCTTTAGGACACGTGGCTTTATCATCTGACAGTTGCAGCTGGAAGTACCACTGTAAATGTTGGAACTGAGTTTGAACAACTTCTTTGCAAATTATTAAATGTGGAAGGTGATGCCAGTAAGTTTATTTTCCTTTCAACATACTGATCTTCCAATGCTTATTTAATAAATGTACTTATGAAGTGAATTAATTGCAAAATGTATATATTTTATCTGTTTAGCGTCTCAAGTTTGGAGACATCCTACCCTTTGCCATAGCAAAGAAGGAATTACTTCCCCTCTTACAACACTGCCATCAGAAGCCTTGCAAACTGAAGCAATTAAATTATTTAAGGTAAAACCATAGCAGATGCCTTTTTTATTAACTGACTATTTTAACTCTTTGCTAAAGCATGGCTGTTACTTGGCATACTAGAGATATTCAACAGATAAGAAAAAAGAGAAGTTTATTTTTATCTTTAGTGGAGGTAACTAATGGACAGCAGCAAAATGTGCCCATATGACCTCACCAAAGACTAACACTTCCAATGTAAAGATGACCTTTAGTTGTGAGGGAGCAGTTTAGGTTTCATCTTTTGGTGTTCCTACTTATTTGATAAGTTATTGATAAAGTGAAAGTTAGTAAAAAAATCCATGGCTATCATGAGTGGTAATAATTTTACCTTGAATTTCATAGCTCCAAAGAATCTAACAGCATGGACAGATATCTACATTCAGAAAACTGTATCTGAAATACTATTTTTTTTCAATTAGATTCAGGGAAAAAAATTTAGGCAAAAGTTTTGTTTTAGATACATTTAAATCATCTGGGAGATATTTTAAAAATCAGAAGAAAAATAAAGTAAATTTTATTTTTAGGCAAGTTCATGGATTATTTAAAACTGAGACAGAAAGCAGGAATTATACTGCTCTTTTTCATATGAAAATATTTTCATATGAAATAGCTATTCTTAAAAGACCAATTATTTGGTAATATAAATAGAGAAAATATTCCACAGAAAAATTATTAAATTCAATTTTACAGCTTTCCCTGTTGAAGGCCAGGTAGGTAGTTGATGCCTATGAGAGGGAGTATGGTGCAATACCATTATCCTGCTTCCAGGCTATAGAGGCTATTTCAGAGACAAAATAAAATTTGCTGTTCCTTTGTCTGTATGTTGTAAAATAAATTACAAGTTGGAAGGCATGGAGGTTGGATAAATGAACTTTCTCCACAAAACTGACACAAGTCTAAAGAACAAATTCCTTGAAGCATCAACTATCTGGAGAATTTTGATGTTATAGCTCAGATCCAGAGAGGAATTCAAGACAAGCACTGTATGTTTCATCATGGACACTTTTAGGCAAACTTTCCATCTTGTTTCTCTGGGATGTTTGAAGCAGTTTAAAGAAGTACATCCATATTATTTTCTGCAATCCTGCCGCATGAAAATTTACAAGGAAATGTACTTTGATAAAAACAAATTTACATCTACTTGGAAATCACTTTTCAGACCTAATTTAAATCACAGACACTTGCCTAAAGTAAATAAATAAGAGATTACTTGTATGACCTTTATTGAAACCTTGTATAAATCAGCTTACAAGTCAGGTAGGGAATTTAGAAACAGATCACGTCATGTTTCAGTTATCCCATTTATGATAAAAACAGACTAGAAAGAGATTGGGCTTCCATCCAGTTCTTGTATTTTTGCTTATATCCCTTAAAAAATCAACTATTGTATACAGTAAATGCAACTAGTGATACGTATGCTTTCTTCTCACACAGCACAACAAATGCTTAATGTCTGGCTTTCCTGAGACAGTACTGGGTATAGGCAAGGTTATACTTAACCTACAGTAAAAATACCATGGAAAGCCAAGATGTAAATCAGTGGCTCTGCATCATGGGTTTTTTATCTGTGTATATGCTGCCATGTTGTGCTCACTACTTACAGAAGCATTTTACATTGTCTGCCACTGAGAGCTGCAGACATTGAATCTCCAAGTCCTATAGAGGAGCGAGCCGTGTTCAGCTCCTTAAATTTGTCTACCACCGCAAAGGTTCCAACTCCTATTACAGTTCACTCCATTAGATCTAGAGTGAAAAGCATGGGTTGTAGGAGGTGTTTAATCTCAAGTCTCTCTGTATAGATTTTCATCTATTCTGGCCCCTTTTCACCCCATTTTGCAGAACCAGCAGGGTTTTCCAAGTCTACTGGTAAAGTTACTAATTGTGATTTCAATTAAAGTACATTTTTGATATACAGAACATCTTAAAGATTTGTTGAAGCTCCCTTGTATGTAAACTCACTTGCTTATTATTTTATATCTAGACCTGCCAGTTGTTTATAAATGCTGCAGTTGACTCTCCTGCCATTGATTACCATGTATCTTTGGCCCAAAGTGCTTTGCAGATCTGCCTCACACATCCTGAACTTCAAAATGAGATCTGTTGCCAACTTATTAAACAGACCAGACGTCGACATCCACAAAACCAGGCAGGACCAATACAGGTAACCCAGTATTTATTTTAATGCTATTGATTTCAGCAGCAATGAAGGAACTACACAGAGTGTTTAGGATGGTAAAGAGGCTCCACTCTTCTGCAGCATCTGCTGAGTTAAGATCCACTTCACTGCTGCTATGTTTTCCTGAAACAAAGCTGATGCTGTCCTCCAACAAAGTATGTGTATCTGGTGGTAGAATATATCTCTACCCATGCTGTTTGTAAAGGGTGGACATAAAATGGGCTCTCTTCAAGTCAAGTGTTAAATAAGAATGCAAGAAAGCTAATTATTTTTTACTGCTTCTTTCCTAAGAGAGGTGCTTCCTCAGGAAGCTTGGTGGGCTAAACCACATAGCAAATGACTCAATAGCATGAGTGTGGAGTAAAGCTGTGGTGCCATGTAGTGGAATCTCAGATAAAGCTCAGGGCTTCTGACAGATGTCCCCTCTTGTGTGCCATGCTGTTCTGCATTCACCCTGCATGCTACATTATTAATAAATACTTGAAATTCCTCCCTTTGTCCACTGCCTGCTATTCACTGCTATCCAGATGTGAAATGAATTGGAATTGAAAGGAAAGCCAATACTTGGAGCTTGCATGGAATTAACAGAACTGGAACATTACACTTATGATGGAGCAATGCCTACAGAACTAAGAGATTGATCAGAAAATGAGAAAGGAAGTTACCATATCAAGGCTTTTGTAACAGACATGTTTTTCTCTTACCATAGAAAGTATCACATGACCAGCAGCCATACCTATTAGCTAGAAACAGCCTGTACCTGGGAGATGGCTGCTGTGTGGAGAGGCACTGGAACAGGCTGCCCAGAGAAGCCATGGGTGCCCCATCCCTGGAAGTGTTCAAGGCCAGGTTGAATTGAGCTTGGAGCAACCTGGTCCAGTGGAAGGTGGCCCTGCCCAATGCAGGGGGTTGGAACTAGATATCTTTAAGGTTCCTTCGATTCTATGATTCAATGCGTGCACTGCTAAAACATTCACAAAGCTTTTATAACAGATGTGGTACATTCATGTCAATCAGCACACACTGAAGCTACATATGGCTGATGGGATTTAAACTTATTATAATTCTTCTTTGGTATTCTTCTTACCATTGGCAAGGCCTTCCCTCTGATGCAGATAAATAAACTGTTGTTATCCTAACCCTCTGAAATAATTTTTAAGAGATAATACATACAGTAAAATGTTTCCAGCCTTACACTAAGTTTTTTAAGTCCTAAATTCCTGCAAGGTCTCCTAACCCTTGCTTCTACTGGAGTGTATACCTTCAAAAGAGCCAATGCTATCCTCCATAAAAGTATAGATATTTGATAAAAGGGAATATCTGTGCCAGTGCTGTCAAATTCCTATTTAACACCAGGCAAGTCAGATAAATCAAGATAGAGAAACACCGTTTTTTAAATCTCAGTGTGAAGGATTGATACACTGATTGTGAGAAAATGAGTTGCAAAATTATTAAGTGTATATCAGGGTACATGAGAGCACTCTGTATTAAGTGAAACCAGTGGATACATACTGAGCAACAACAATATCCCAAAATATTGAATAATTGGGTTTTTTTCAATAGTTACTGTAAATTGGTAGGAGACAAAATGTCTAATGTGTTGCTTCATAATATGTGTAACAGGAGAGCTGAATTAAAATTGCACAGGCTTCTCCTCATTTCATAGTGCTTGGCCTTGCAGCCTTAGTATTTCTTTTCCTTTGAGTTAACTGCTTTTTATACAAACTCAGCTGCTTTCCCATTTCCAGCCCCAGAAGAAACTTGTTGTACACATGTAAATAGACAGAGAGTATTGGGCCTTCCAATGAGGTGATATGCTTGTTTACTCAGCTTTTTCTCTGTGTTCTGTTTTTTTCATTCCTATTTCAGCAGTCTCAACTTGGCACAGTAAGCTGCACTGCTGGCCAGCAGCCACAGCAGGAAGTTTTATGTTGCAGGATGTTTAAAACAGTGAATGTATTCCTTTTGTTCAGGGCTTGCAGCTCTTGGCCCTCTGCGTTGGACTCTTTCTGCCCCAGCATCCATTTCTTTGGCTTCTCAAACTTCACTTAAAGAAGATTGCAGATTCCAGGTGTGCCTGAATATTATTACCCAGCTAGTTGACTAGTCTTTCTGAAGTACCTTCTTTTCAATCTTTCTTGTAATATATCAGATCTTTTGACATATATATTTTTAAATGAATTTGAATAGAATTGCTACTCAAATATAGTACATATTACTTCATGTGCATCACATGGAAAAGCTTGAAGTTTTTAAAAAAATATTTTGCAGTGCATAGTCTGTTGCACTGCATATGTTGCAAAACTGTGAAAACCAGAATAGGCAGTTACACAACACACCCTGATCCATGTTCATCTTTGGCACAATTCTGCTGGTCTCAGTAGATTAATTCTCTTTCTAATTCCACATGCAAAAAAATGTGTTGGAAATCTCATAGAGTGAAATCTGAGTGCTTCTCCCATCTGGCCTCTCCAGAAATATTCACTCACAGTTTACTATCCTTTCAATCAGTCCCCAAGAATTGCCTTATTTCTCTTTTTGCCACAGGACTGAATTTGGGAAATACGCTATATATTGCCAGCGCTGTGTAGAACGTACCCAGCAGAACGGAGACCGAGAAGCCAGACCTTCCAGAATGGAAATCCTTTCCACTCTCCTAAGAAATCCCTACCACCATTCCCTGCCCTTTAGTATTCCAGTTCATTTCATGAACGGTATATATCAGGTAATGTCATGCAGGCCACGAAATCTGAGCTCTCCCAACCCCCTACTGTCAGCATGTACATGAAGCAGTACATAAAAAGAGTAAGGTAAACATGGCTCAAGTTTCGTCCTGTGCCAATGCCAGCAATGGCAGGCACAAAGTACTTGTGATCTGATTTGATCAACTAAGAGTAAAGGTTTGGGGGAAAATCTTGAGAAGAAAGAAAAAAGTAAAACCTTTTAAGAGTGAAAACTGCCAAAACTCTGTTTCTTATTTAACCTGACCACCAGATGAATCAATTAGATTGAAAGAAAAGGAAAGGCATTAAATTCCACTTCCTTTCATCAGACATCTTGGAAGTTAAATATCTCAGTGAAGGCCTGGAAGCACAGCTGTAACTCCCATTATCAGTCCTGAAGGATAATCATATTTGTTACAGAACAAACATGGCTCCGTTCTTAACTCTCTGGGGACATCATTAGTCAAAGCCCCTAGGAAACATTCCATGGGCTTCCAAGCATGCTGCTTCACATCCTGGTTTATGTTTCCAGCTGTGAGAGATGGCTGAGAAGAGTTTTAACAACTCATAGTATTCCTAGATAGAAAGCAACTTTTTATATGAAATAAAAGCTTTATCTAATAAATCTTTTATTTTAGATTGTCACAGAAGAACTTTGCATTTTTTCACCTCTAAGTTTCTTAATTGCTTGATGCTTGCCCAGTAAAACAGAAAAAAAACCTCATCCTTTAAATCATCCTAAAGGGTTTAAAAATTGAAGTTTGGAGAAGAAAAGGAGTAACTGCTCATTAGTTATTTACTGCCCAAAATTGTATAGTTACAAGGGCTAAGAAAATCGTAATTAAATACATAAATTACTGGAGTGGGATCAGCAAATAACAATTATAGTGGTATTAAAAACTCTTGTATTAATCTCTGAAGAGTCATCAGATTTTTATTTTAATGCCAGGCCCTGAGAATTTCAAACAACAGTTCATGATCCATTTTCAAGACATTTTTTTAGCAAAACATTTTCAACATGTCAAATACAGGAAAACAGTCTCAATAGAGATTTAAGTGAACATCAGCCACTGGTATCTGTAAAGAAGGTATTTGCCATCTCTTGCTAAATTGCTTCAATACCAGTCACAGCAGACAGAAGATCATATTTGGGGAAATAAAATTTAGGTTCTGTATATTACTGCCTTGTGTAATAGTGACAAAGCAACATTCATAAACAATTTTAGATCTGCCAGGATAGATCTGTCACTTGATATCCCTCTAAAGTTGCACATGATGAAAAATGATTATTTGATCTCATTTGCTTCTGCACGATATTGAAAGGTACAGGAAATTATAATCTTCATTTTTCAAGTGGTATTTTTCACAAAAAGCTCAGATACTAGACTGCTATCTGTCATATAAATTCTGTAATAGAATTCCAAGTGTAGCAAGTGCAAGGAAACGAAGTGCAAGACTTCCCATGTGGAAATTTTTTCCAGGCCCTTTATGGCATTTTCAATTTCCAATTACAGTAATGGATGGAATGGGTCTTAGAGTCCCATTGTTATTCTAGAGGTATTATATTTCAAAATCTTAGATTTAAATGGGGAATGGGTATGAGTTTGATAGCAAAATACATTTTGGCTTCTTTTTTAGGTTGTTGGGTTTGATGCCTCTACTACAGTAGAGGAATTTCTGAACACTCTGAACCAAGATACAGGGATGAGGAAACCAGCTCAGTCAGGATTTGCCCTGTTTTCTGATGATCCCTCTGGCAAGGATATAGAACACTGTCTTCAAGGAAACATCAAGGTAAACAAAAGCCTTTAATGGGCTGTGCATATAAAAAACCAAAGTATCTTCATTTGACAGAGCTCTCTTCAGACAATGTAAAGAAAAACATTTTTCAGGCTGAAAACTGTTTTTTTCTTAATGTGAAAGGAAAGATTTTTTTAAAAAAAGATCACTTCTTCAGTTCCTGAAATTCATTCAGTGAACTATAGTTAAAAGGGCTCTCCAAGAGACCCATATTATTCAGAGAAGTAACAGCTGTGCTGAAAAACAAAAAGTAAGCTGTTACAGTTCTTTAAAACTAAAGAGCAATTAGAGTCAAATGTGGATTTAGAGATTTAAGTTAACATTTCTGATTCAGCTCCAGAAGATGACCATGTGAGGTCCAAGAAGTCATTGATACTGGGGTGGAGATCCTGGGAAATTAAAAAAAAAACAAAACGGTTCCTTCTCTAATACAAAATAGTCTTAAGGCTCAGTTTAAGAAATTTCCAATTTTTGGCTTGCCATTGTCCTGAATTCTAAATTTTAGCTCCCTTATTGCTAGAATTAAATTCTTAGCAGTAAAGACGGACAAAACACAATATAATCTATGCTTTAGTAAAATATTAGATACTTTCCCAGTCTTCTAGCAACTAAAGAATCATTAATTTTTTTCCTTCTACCAAGTAGCTTTTTGCACCCTTTGGCCAATGTTCACAGCTGCACTTTTGAGTTACAAGGTGTGGTACAACCCAGCCTTAGTGATAAACAAGCAGTGTCACCACGATCAGAAAAAATACCATATGGAAAGCAAAATTTATAAAATATGTACTTATTTTCTAGGTAACAGTAACTTTAGAAACTACTCATATTACCGCTTCCAGGAAGGCTCTTTTACGAAGGAATGGTGACGTGAAGCCCAGCTGGGCTCCTAGGATCTCTGTTCCACCTCCTCCCCATCTGCCCACCTACCCACCTACACAGCTTGTTGTGAACCACTTTTGGTGCATTTTATAACAAACTTGATGACAACTTTATAGCAGTTACTAGAAAGTTACTGAAAAACTTTGGCATGCAGCAGAAGGAGAAGGTAGAGATCAAAGGCATTTAATTAATTATATAACAACTCACTCTCTGTTATTACACATTCATTGGCAGCTGCTAAATCAAGTACCTGGCCTTTCCATGTTATGGCTTGTTACCAAAAGGAATGCATGTGTTGCAGGATAAACAACAAACCAAAAATGTTAATTATTAAACGCTTGGACTAAGAAATACAAGTTATACTTCAATGAATTTAAAAATTCAAGCTATGTATGTATCTAATAGGCAATAGGTAGAAGACATTAAAATAAGTTGAAAGTTTGTTTTCAAGGTGTTTTCAAATAGGAAGACATGCCAAATCAGTTTTGCATTGCTTTCCTTCTAGATCTGTGACATTATTTCAAAATGGGAGCAAGCCTCCAAAGAACAACACCCTGGGAAATGTGAAGGCACAAGGACTGTCCGCCTTACTTACAAAAACAGGTTTGTTTAGCAAGGATAATATCTCTGCCTTGTCCCAAGATTTGTTTTTCAGTTTCTGCAGTTTCTTCATCTGAGAAACACTGGCTGACTTGAAGTTTGCAACAAAAATAGTAAATGGATGTAACTGGAGAATTTTTTTAATAGAATTACATTTATTTAGTTCTTAAGAGGTGAGCAGGGCTGCAAAAAATCCCCACTGAAGTCAGAAGACTGACATTAAATATTTACCCACTAGTTCAAGTACAAGTGTTGCTCTGCTAATGTGTTTTGATGCTGAAATAAACATGTCACATTCAGAGCAGATACTGCTAATCCTCAGGGCTAATGCATTTCCATATCTTCTTTATTTAATAACTTTCTGTCTTTTCTGTAGGCTTTATTTTTCAGTTCAAGTTCATGGGGAGACAGACAGAGAGAAACTGCTGCTAGTGTATCAGACAAATGATCAAATAGTCAATGGACTTTTCCCTGTAAACAAAGAATTAGCGATGGAATTGACAGCCCTTTTAGCTCAGGTAATCTTTATGCATGGATAACTCACACAGCAGTTTTTCAGGAGAAAATCTTAAACTAATCCAGGATTGCTTGACACTCAATTGACCTCCACCTTTTACGTATGAGTATGCAGGAAACAGACTGGGCTGGGATCTTTGTGTAAGGCAGTTCTTAACTGGAGTGGAAATGCTTTACAGCATTCGCTGCTGCTGGCACCAGTATGGGTGAAATGTGCTTTCCCTCTAACACAGCAAGGCCCTCTGACATTTAATATCATGTAATCATGTACCATTTCTTCATTCACTATTCCTTCCATGATTTCTGCAAGTTAATTCTCCAAAGTAACAGCTCTTCAATGAAAGTCTAAGAGTCCTTTACTAGACATGCTCTTGATGTTTTATTTTTAAAAAATTAAAAGTTCAAGTGAAGGGTTTTGAGAAAGTTCTTTGATGTTGTTACTCAATAAATGTAAACTAATTTGTGTCAGCTGGAGGTTTAGCAATCGAAGAGCAGAAGTGGTATTATGTCTGTACAATTTGTGTTTGATATTCAACTTTTTTCCACAGTAGATGGAAATAAGAAAGAGAAAATTACTAGTGTGACTTTTTTATCAGTGAAAAGTATACATTATTTGACAAATTTATTTTATACTTGGTAAAACAGATCAAAAGATAGTTCATAATATCCACATAGAAAATTACTCTGGAGTAACAAAAAGTTTTTTTCATGGACTTCCCCTTAGGTAGAGATTGGAGATTTTGAACGGCCTTTCTCAACTCCAGCAGGGCAAGTCACTTCCAAGTCCAAGTCCAACCAAACACTAAAGCAAGTTTTGGAGAGATTCTACCCTAAGAGATACAAGCAAGGTTGTTCAGATGAACAGTTAAGGTGAGATGGATTTTTTGATTCATATTCTCTAAAGATCTAGGAGTGAAACAAAGAAGTTTTAAGTTGTCATGGGGAGTAATGTACTGTTGGGCTATATTTGCTTAATTTGAAATTAATTTTCTCGCTAATCTAAAGAACCATTTCCTCTGCATGTTTCTAATCTAAACAAAGGACCACCATTAATAAAACATTCCAGCAAAACCTGTAGCAGTTACTACATAGTGTTACAAAACCCAGCGATTTTGAAATTCTTATTTTCTTATACAGCAAATTTGAACTAGGTCTGGTTGTGCACAGACTAAAGAGTTATTGAAGTAAAGGACATGAGGATGTGATCTGTTTGTTATTCTAGTGTGCAATCACTGGCACCCTGTCAAATTGGCAATGTGTAACTTAGTGGACTTACTAGTAAGGTATCACTTTATTTAAAATTAATAACCTGCAAGGCATTTAAATCAACACCTACTGACATGAAAATGAGCAGAACAGTGCAATAAATTATCCTAAGTCAGTTTTGAAGTCCAGTAAACATCACAGAAATGTTCTTCAGTACAGAAAATTTTCAGTTTGAGAAAATTTAAAGCTATTATTATATGCGCATAGTAACATTATTACATACAAGAAAATGGGGCATTTAAACGTACACAATTAACTTCAAGGAACAAATTATAAAAGGTCTCAGATTAGATTAACTCATGGAGGAAAAGTGAAACACCTGTTGAACTGTTTAAGTAGTCCTACACTACCAGCTGGCAGAGCTGGAGATCTGTGGCATGGGAAGAATCACACTGTGCCTACCCTTCTGCCTGCATTTTTTTTTGTTAAGGGTGCAGTTTGACTTCATAAACAGCAAGACCAAAGCTGCAAGTGATGGAGCTTCCTTTACTACACATTAGCCCCTCCTTTTCTTGGGCTACATCTAATAACCTTATGGCTGCTGGGTAAATCATCCCTGCAGGTCAGTGTCCTAGAAAGGTATTCTGGGCTGGGAGTTTTTTGAGAATTAGTTTTTCCATAGTATTGAACCAACTCACCAAGGACCCACAAATTCACAGAAGGAGCCAGAAAAAAAGCCCCAGTGTGAACACACTGTGCATCAGGAGAAGTGTTTTGGGTAGCAGTGCCCAGACACACTAAAAAGGAGTAGTGCTAAGCCACGTCTTTCATGCCTCCTACCAGCCACAGGTAAAGATATGTGCTAAGCTGGATGGATTTTTGGAATGACAGCTGACATAGCTGTTGAGTACTGATAAAGGTACATTGATTCTCTGTAGAGACATGTTAAAAGCTGTGCCAGACTTTCTGCCTTTATGCTGCAACTGCTACATCAATATTTAATCATAATGTTCGAGGAATTGGAAGATATTTCATAATTTTCATGTGCATTAGAATACTAAATGACATTTTAGATTTATTTAATACTGTATCAGTGATAGTCCTTGTATTAACTGAAATTACCATTTTAAGAAATGGATTCTTTTGTTGCTCATTAAACTTGCTGTGGGCAAGCACTGGAATTCCCTTCAGTAAGTAAATTCCATCCTTCTTTTCAACAGACAGCTTTGCCAGCGACTGTCAACAAGATGGATGGCTCTCCGTGGGCACAGTGCCGCAGACTGCGTGCGCATTTACCTCACCGTGGCCAGGAAATGGCCTTTCTTTGGGGCTAAATTGTTTGCAGCAAAAGTGAGACATTTTAATGAGTTTGGGGAGGGGAAGGAGGGGCATAAATATAAATATAATTTGCAAATAACTGTACATTTTTGTTGAAAATAACTGCGTATATATGAGCTGATTGAATCTCCTGTCAAATTTTCAAGTCATACACTGGTGAAATATAATAGCCATAGTATTCAGTGTATCATAATAGTAACTTTACAATACACTTACTGCTTGTTTTACATTATTAATCTGTGTTTCCATTTCCTTCTATCTTAGTTTGAGATAGCCTTTTAGGTATAGACTCTTTTTACCTGATAACTATTAGAACATTGAAAAGGTATAATTAAATGGCTGTGAAAGCTCAACCTTGCAGAAGCACTAATGTGCTTAAGTGTATTTTGAGCACTCCCTTCTATGCTGGCCTCTTCTCAATTTCTCTTTACTACTGGTATCTTAATTCTCTTGATTCAAGTAAAAGCTCTGTTAAACAGAACTGTCACCTCATGCCTTCAGTTTTAATAGGCAAACCCAGTGTGTGTGTGTAAACATATATATGTATATATATAATTGCTTGTCAGCACTCTGTTCTTTGTGTATTTACATATATGAGCTAATGGACAAACTGTAAGACACCTGGCTATTTTATTAATGAGACTATATATTTTATTGGACTAAGCACCAGGGTAGGTTTAAAGTGTATTAGTTTGAGTTCATCGTTCTGCCACTGGCCACCTACATGGCTTTGGGCAGGTATTTCAATTCCTTTACTGAAATTTACACTGAGAGGGAACTGAAGTGAGAACTGTGGATAGAGAGAGGTCTGTAATAGCTGAGAATTAATAATTATTCACATATTGCCTCATTTTGAAGTAGTAACTGAAGAACATTTCTCTTTGTAGCCTCTAGCAACAGCCTCAGTTGAGAAGCCCTTCATATGGTTTGCTGTCCACGAAGATGGCATAAGCATCCTGGATTACAGCTCCATGGTAAGTAAAATTGCTATTTCAAATTTGGTCAAAATAGATTTTAGTACTAATTATATGGACAGATTCACCACGATAATATCTAAAAGATGGTATTAGCTTTCCATGCTAAGTTATCTAGTCCTTCTCTTAAAGCAAAAATTCATTCCTTTTAAAATGCTTTAATGTTATCATCATTACAGTAGCACTAATAATAGAAGTAAGTAATGAATTCTTTGCACAGAGTTTATTTTTGTTTATCAGATACAGTTTTTATATCATTTAATGACATGTTAATGTTTTAATCATTCAGATGTCAGGAAATCCATAGTTATTGTAATGTTTTTACAATAACATTAATTTTCTTTTCCTGGAGACTTAATTTTCCAGTATTATTCATAATACATACACTCTGCAAAGAGCAGTTACTTTAATAGATTGTTATTTTCATTGTATTATTTTTGTTTAATAGTAGGTAATATAACCCAGTGTTATTTAATTATGTCATTTTAGGCTCAGATTTTTATTTTATTTGCAATACAAGTTTTCACAGAAAACTCATAATCAGTGTAAAAAGCAATGCCTGAGAAGATTCCTGCTTTCATTTATATCCTGCAAAGAAAAAGAATGGCATGCAGCTATTAGCAAGTGCTAATATTGAATATCAGAAAATTAAAATCTCAGCTTTATAATTGTGCTGATAAGGGCCTTTTCATTACATTTCTTTGCAGTTAAAGAAATAATAAAACAAAGAGCATGAGGAGCGCAAACAGAAGCTCTCAGGGAAAAAGCAAAATGGGCTTGCATCAGACTACAGAGAGCTCTACAAACGCTGCTCCTGGAGCAATGGCATTTCTGTAGGGCATTGCCAGGTGAACTACTGGCAGGCCTTACTTGACATTCAAGGAATGCTTAGCTTCCAGGGAACACTGGGATTTTCTGTAGGAAGGATCGGGGATATCAAATATGATGTTGCAAGGGGTAGAGATAGTATTATTTCAAAACTGGGGCAAAAAGAGATTTACTAAGGAAGGACACTAAGTCAGTTATTGTACAAATGTTGTCTGATGATAAATTTTAAATGCAAACATCTGCAGCAAATTAATATGAGGTGTAACAATAAATTAAATGCTGATCTTAACTCAAAGGCCATTATTGGGGTGTTAAACACTGAACAGTAAGAATCAAGGGATGAAAAGCTGAGGAGCCTTGAAGAGCATTTATGTTTCATCCGAGATGTGAAAAAAAGAGAATAGAATTTAATTAGTGTGTTTGCAAAACATATCACTGCACAAAAAGAATACCTGGAGTTAAATTCCTTCAGATGTCTGCCACTCTGCCACTTAATTTATTTAGATACTGCTTCAATTTCAAATGGAATTTGTAAGATTAACTTCTCTCAAAGTCAATCAAGATTTGGATAAATGGAATTACACACTTGAGTTGAAATCTTCTTATATCTTTTATCTAATTAATTTGGGATAGAAACAGAGGTCAAACTTAGAAGAGTTATCATCTACAGTGAAAATTCCTCATCATGAAGGTCTAAATGAAGCTATCCCAAAATTCATAGTTAATTTCAAGACTTGTAAGAGGCTACGTCCATTGAAATTGAAATATGTGCAATTATATTTTTAAAAGAAAAATTTGTCACAATCTGTTTTTCCTGCATTGTCCTTCTAAATAGCTTTGTGTTTTGTTCTGGGGGATTCCTTTTTTCAGCAATTGACAGTTACATACACATATAAGAGCCTGATGACATTCGGGGGCTATCAAGATGATTTTATGCTGGTTGTTAACAATGCTCAGATAAAGGACAAATCAACTGAAAAACACCTTTTTGCCATGACAAAACCAAAGGTTGGTATATTACCTGAAACAGTTTCCCACCATCTCCTTTTGTGCTCTCTCTAGTGGGTAATCTGTAACAGATGTGAAAGATGAAACACCTTTTTTAATCCCAGCCTGCTCAGATTACTGGCTTTTGCTAGATGATTTTAGAGAGCAAATAATTAGTAATGTCAGGGCTGTGATAGTACTGGTGTGTTCCTGTTCTTTTCATGTCCCTGTCTGTAACATTCCAGATTTTTCATAGAAGGACAAAGAAGACTGATAAGGACAGAAATTACATGCAGTACCTAAAACCTAGTCTGTTTGCCTAATCAGCACCAGAGATGATTTTTCAAAAAGTACATTTGGGATCTACAGTGAAATTGTTAAACACAACATCCGAAAGGTCGCTTCTTAAAAATCCTAAGATAGTTTTCCTTTTGGTTAAAAAAAAAAAAATAAAAAAAATTTTAAAAAAGAGTCATGCTTTCTAAATCTAGATTCTCTCCTTTACTGGTAAGACTGACTATATTAAAAGAAAACAAACAAACAAACAAACACAAAAAAAGCCACCAAAAACCAAAGGTTTTGCAGTTAGTTTGAACAAATTTATGAAATAATACAAAATTCCATATATAAATTTGGTTGAAAACATGATTCTTCATACAAATAAGCATAGTAAAATACACATGTTGAAGTTTCCCTCAGATTATGCCCTTATCGAATCACAGAATGGTTTGGGTTGAAAAGGATCTTAAAATCACTTAGCTCTGACCCCCCTGCCCTGGGCAGGGACACCTTCCACTAGACCAGGTTCCTCAGAGCCCCATCCAAGCTGGCCTTGAACACTTACATGGATGGGGCATCCACAGCTTCTCTGGGCAAGCTGTTAAGTATCTCATCAAGGTTTGTATGTGTCACAAAGAGAAAATATGATAAAAACCTCCCGAAAGTCCTTATTCCCTTCATCTACGCTGCATCTTGAGTTCTCTGAGCTCTCTGGCAAAACTTCTCAGGGTGTCATCTTTTGGATTTCAACATCTCTCTCAAAATTAAAGAAATCATCTCTGAATCATTTAAGACTGTGGAAGAAAAAGTATCTTTGATACGTCCTGATGGGAATAACATTACATTATTTAAAGGAGCAATAAAAAAAGCTTTATTAGTTATCTCCTCTACCCCCATCATTAATTTGTTAAAGTACAAGTACTTATCCAGTTGATGGTAATTGTCACTTGCTAAAAAGTTAGCTATTTTTTCAGCAGTCAAAACACATCACTGTATTTTTCAAAGAGTTTTGTATGTTCCTGTTATAGATTCTTGAGATCACTCTACTGATTGCCAGCTACATTAACAACTTTCATCAGCTGAAAGGAGTTGCTCATCACCTCTCTGCTCCAGCCATACTGGCACCTCAAAGTGGACAGAAATTCAAGGAGATGGGGAGCCATCCACTTCTTGCAATCAACAGACCAACTAAATGTCCCACTTTATTATGAAAGGATTATGTATCATGATAATGCATCCTTGTTAGAGGGTTTCACCATGGACTGAAAACCTTCTGATGTACAAGATGTAGAGCATAAGCAGCTCCATAAACAAAAGGAATGTGGACAGGTTTACATTCATTCAGTTGCATATAACAGGAGTAGCCCTTAAATTAAAGTTCTGGCCTGAATTGGAAAGATGAGTCAGTTTAAGGGTTATGATTTACTGAGGGTTACTTGTACCTGCAGCTCAGAAAAAAATACATCTGTTTATAATAATGGAGAAAGGTGTTATTGGAAAAAAATGTATAGATTTTACAATTTTACAGATATATACTCAGGGACCAAACTGTCTTCAACTCTTCATCTCTATTTTTCAAAATTAGACCAGTTTTATAACTTTCATTTTGAAAAGGAATTTTTGTTTAGAAAAGTAGTCAAATACAAAATACTCTTCACTTCCAGCACCATCCTTACTTGCAATACAAGTATCATGGGACTAAAAGGAACAAATTGTGTATAACTGTTTCTCCTTTGAAAAAAACCCAAACACATAAGCACATCATGTAACTATTACAAATTTAAAGAGTATTCTCATGGTACACTCTAGCCTTTGTTATACAGCTGTTTTACTTGGCAAATCTTCAGCCTTGGTCTGGTAAATTTCTAAATAAACCTTCTCCGCTCCAGCCTTTTGAAAAACGTCTAAATTGGATAGGCACTGTATTTAGTACAGTTTTGTTAAACCCTGTACCTAATTTCTCCTTTAATCCTGAATAATAATATAATACAGATGGCAAGAAGGACTCACAATTCAAAACACAAGAACAACACAGAAAATCGACTGAAATGTTGTGAGTAAACTTGGAGACCTAAAATCCTTGTACAATATGTATAATGTATATACATTGAGTCAGAATAATATTTACTTCTTGTTTTTAATTTGTATCTATACATTTCCTATTATAATACTAATATAATGTTCTTGCACAATGAAAACATGATGCTGCATCTGCACTATTGGACCTAGGAGCACTTTCCAGTTGCCTTTTTTCAGGTGCAAGCCTCAGTGCTACATAGGTCAAATGTATAGAAATTACATCAATTGTTTTTCTTACGGTCGTCTCTTTTTTTTTGTTCCAATGCAAATAAATCACTTCTGCAGGCTCTGAAATGGATCAGCACCATACTCTGATAGATAATTCAGATATAATCATGAAGAAGGTACTCAAACATAAATCACTGATTCATGGACATTTTATAGTTTCCACTTCAGCTCATGTTAATGATCACGGATCATTAATCCCTACAGCAAGTCCTCATTGGTTTTTGTTTGATTATTACTTAAACTGAAGTAATTTCACAATGAAAAATCTCTGGTTTATATTCTTTAAACATTTCAAATGCTCATACTGAGAGAAAAGGTATTTTCAGCTTTTTGCCCTCTATTAAAAGCAGGGAGCATCCTCCTAAAGAATTAAAATAGATTGGAAGGGAGATACAGGCCACGAAGAGAACATGGTTTTAAAAAGGGGAAAGGCAGACCAGCAAGCTGGCTTTCTTTAGAAAGCTCTCAAAGTCCTGCCACAGGCACTGAAGTCCACAGGACTCAAGCACCATTTGATGAATGGTACCACAGGCCAGTGCTTCCTCTTGAAAATTACATCCAAATAAGACACATACTATATCTATATGCTTTCACTTTTGCAAGGTGGAAAGGGCTTCCTGGTAACTTCTACCCTTTGGTGGTGGTTAGGGCACTAGACCCTTCTCTTTCCATGAGGCAGGGCCAACAGCAGGAGGTTTTACTTCCTCCTAGGCAGCCAGTATCCCTGCCTATGGGAAAGCCATCATCCAGGGAAGCATCTTGGAAGCTACAAGAGACCAACGGCATTACTTTTTGTGTTGCACCCCATAGGAAGTGATACAGATCCCATGGTGAAATTCATTTAGGAATTACCACCCCTTTGCAATCAGCAGAATAATTAACTTTCAGATTTGAGGGGGTTTACAAATACAAACATGCTACTGCATCAGTTAGGTCACAGTATAAAGCTTCTCAAATATGATTAAAAACTTCAATTTACAAACACAAAAGTCTTCTTGTAATCATGAAATTATGATAACCTGCAATAACTAACTGCAATACTCCAACTAGTAGTCTTTCCTAATTGTCCAGTTTCAAATGAATGTGGCAGATCACCTTCTGTTATTAGAAGGAAAAAAAAAGTGGAGCATTTTGCCAGCTGATGTGCAGATTTGGAGATTTCATTAACAACATTACCAACAGTTGTTTTATAAAGACCTGTACAGTCTATGAAGCAGAGTATGACCTTCCTGCCTGCCTTTGGGTAGGAAACTCTAGACACTGCTTTGCTTTTTTTTGTTGAGCTCTTGCTGCTGCAGTATGTCCCTACATCATCGTAATCAGAAGCAATTCATTCATTAGTTCCCTTTTTTTGGCATGCCTTTCCAGACTTACTAACTGCTCATTATAGGTCACCATTAATCCCTCACAGTCACATGACCAGAAATGCTGCTATTTATGTTATTTTATGAAATTAATGCACTCACAGTTACCGTGACAACAGTTACCAGGTTAAAAAATGGAGCTACTTCTTCAGTTTGATTAGCAAGAATGAAGTTTCTGTAGTGACAGTACCCTCAGCAGGCACTTCAAGGTAGCAGGGTCAGCAAGTGGAGTCTCTTTAACATGCAAGGATACTCCCAAACACAGCTCTGCGTATCTCATGGGCCTTGCTCCATGGTAATCAAGCTCCAGAGCTACTTAAAGAATACCACACAATGCAAGACAGCAAGGCTGAAAATTTCACAGTCCAAACAGATAATCTATTCTGCCTTCCCCACCAGCCCAACTCTCATGAGTGATCCACATCTCAGTCATAACCTTAACTCATCCACCAAAGAAATTCATATTGTGCTACCTAATCCATGACTGAAGCCCAGGTAGGAACCTGACCTTTCTCACCTCGGCAGTGATGATACTGTGGGAGCTGTCAAATGAGCAGCAGATTCTGGGACTGTTGCTGGAAAACATCCCATGCTCAAAGCTTGCAGAACCTAGGTTGTAAAAATATTGGCAGGATGGGATTAATATGTTAGCACATGCAAGGAGACTTCACCTTCTACCATGAACTTCAGAATACCTTTCGTGCTTGCTTTGAGTTAGTGATCAGAATCAACAATCTATGTAAATGATCAATGAATCTGAACTTGACAATGACTGAAAAATCACTGGTAAATGTCTGTATAAACAATCACATTGTTTTGAAAAGACTATTTGGAATGCAATGTAAATTAATATATTACTTGAACTTCACTTTGCCTTGTCAGTTTTTGAGCAGCAGTATTAGCAAGAGAACAGCTGATTTCTAGAACAAGCAAGACCCATGTACTCCTGTAGCATGCCAGGCAAAGGATAAAGCTTTAAAGTTTTAATACAATCCATAAATTTAGCGGGTTTTGTTATTTTATATTTAAATTTTGTTTAAATTTGAAATAAAAGCATATATTTCCCTATGAAAGAAGACCGATAGGTATTTGGTGTTGAAGTTCCTTGTTAGACTACCAGTTTTCATACGTTTTAATGGTTCCTGAAGGAAGAAAATCATTCTTGTGTAAAGGAATGCACCACTTAAAGCTTTAGGTAGAGCTTTAATAGTCCATACAGCTTAGTGCAATCCATTAGTTTGAGTTAATTTTAACTAAGATGATAAGTAACTCAGTAATAATGAATTAGGGGGAAAAAACGTTTTGTGTGTGTGTTGTTTTGCATATTTTTTACAGTTTATTAGGGCAAAAGAAACACAGAAAGTTGAAATATAAAATACTGAAAATTACAGTTTAAATTCCAGATTGGGTTTCAGTACATTTACTAAC
This sequence comes from Peucedramus taeniatus, assembly GCA_013400575.1. Lineage (NCBI taxonomy): Eukaryota > Metazoa > Chordata > Aves > Passeriformes > Fringillidae > Peucedramus > Peucedramus taeniatus. Next base: position 18,003 of record WBNO01005158.1, on the reverse strand, counting down.
TGTACACCCTTTTACTGTGCTCAGATCTGTACTGCACCATCTTGCAGGTATGCCACCCCTGACAGTGAGTAAATCACTGTAAAGATACTTCTCTTTTTATACTCTCATTGTTGCAGTAATACCTGCATAAGTCATAGTACTAGGAGCAATTCCTACCATAGTTTTGCTCTCTTTGGCAGAGCAAGAGCAGCTTTGTCCAGGGATTTTACTACCTCTAGATGCTGATTACAGATCAGCTCTGGCTTCATATATATACCAAGATATCAGAAATGTTCTGTTGAAATGGAATTGATGAAAGAAATGCACTTAGACAGACATCAGCATGATCTGCACTGTGCAACACTACATAATTAAGTTTCTTTCTGCATTTTAATTAGCAAGACCATGGTTTCCACAGGAGGTTAGCAAATTCCTAATAATATGTATGCAAAAACCTGGAAGTAATTAAAAACAACAAAAATAGCCATATAAAGGCTCCTGGAACTGAAAAGGAGTGATTATGCAAACTAAATTTAGAAAAAAAAAATCTTATTTAAAGAATGAACATTACTTATGGTCAATGTTAGGATACTCAGCCTTCTTTGGGTAAGGAAGAAGGAACAGTTAAAATTAAATCTGAGTTAATAATTATGAATGAGGCTGTTTTCCTGGCTTTGATCAAACAGGTAATGGAATTATTTTTGTCAGGTTTTTCTGTCTCCACTCTCTCAAGATACAAAGCAGTTCCTCAGCTACAGAAGAAAGCTGTAATTCCTGTCCTGGATTTTGGGCCACTTCTCTGACGTAGGACACTTTAGACTTGTTGGGTTCACCTACATCCTACACCCCTTTCATACTCAGGGTCATCCTGCTGTTTTACTGCACCCTTTAAATCCTACACTCTAATCCAAGCCCAGTATTTTTTGACTTGATTTTTAATAATGTTATTTGAAATAATCCAGCCCATGTTTGTTACAGAGTCTTACTTTGTATGCCACTTGTAACTACAAAGTTACACAAACCCAGAATGGGTCAGGTTGGAAGGAACCACAGTGAGTCATCTGGTCCAACCTTCCTGCTCAAGCAGGGTCATCCCAGAGCACATGGCACAGGATTGTGTCCACATGGTTCCTGAATACCTCCGGTGCGGGACACTCTGCACAATCTGTTCCAGTGCTTGGTCACCTGCACAGTAGAGAAGTTCTTCCTCATGTTCAGGTGGAAATTCCTGTGCATCAGTTTCTGCCATTGCCTCTTGTCCTTTTGCTCAGCAGCACTGAGCAGAGCCTGGCTCCATCCTCTGACACCTCTCTTCCCTCTCAGTCGCGTCTCCTCCAGGATGAACAGGCCCAGCTCCCTCAGCCTTTCCTCCTAAGACAGATGCTCCAGTCCCTCACCCACCCTCGTTACCCTCTGCTGGACGATAAAATAATTACACAATATTTTTTGTAAAATAACTGCACTTACTGTGTGTTACACAGCAGTTCACAGGGAGCGGGAACTACTCAGGCCTCGTTTCGCTCCCTCCGCTGGTAACAAAGCTCACTGAAGGACCATGAGTTTATCAGGAGCCAGAGCTTAAGGCCGAGGTCAAGTAAGGCTCCCGGAGGTGCTGTTTACTTATCCCTGGCTTCCTGCACAGCTGGGGTATTTTGTCCCCTCACAAGAGCGGCTACAGCCGAGATCCCCCGAGCGCCCTCACACTCGCACCGGTACCGAGGCGTGGGAACCCTGAGCACAGAGCGAGCTGCGGGTCCCACGGAAAGGAGACCAGGCGGGACCCGGGTGGAACCGGCACACGACCCCTCCCTCTGTGGGCGGCCGCGGGGTGGGCAGGGCCGAGAGCGGGGCGGGGGTCGCCCGTCCCTCCCCCCGCGGAACTACAGCTCCCGGCGTGCCCCGCGCCGTTCCCATGGCCACGGGCAGCCGGCCCCGCGCAGCGATGCCCAAGGCCAGGTACCGGGGGCCCTGCCCGGGCTGGAGATGGTGGATCGCTCCCGCTGCACTGGGAGAAGGGGCCGGCGGCTGGGGAGGACAGCCTGGAACAGGGAGGGAGGGAAGGAGGGCTTAAAACAGGCCGTTCCGGCCTCTACCCCTGAAGCGAGCGGGGCTGAGGGCGGGTGGGGCACGCTAGGCCCTTGTCCGGTTGCTTCTGTACGGGACCCCACAAGAATGGGGTCTGCAGGTGACCACGGGTAGACCTGAGCACGTGGAGCCCTCGCTGCCCGAGCAGCAGCTTCCCGGCACACCGAGCGCCCGTCCGGAGCTCGCCCGGGCCCGCCGAGCCGTGCCCGGCTCCTCCCTGCCGGCTCCAGAGGCTGCCAGGCTGCCGCTGGCTGCTGCGGACAACCTGACACGCACACAGCCTTCTAAAGGAGTCTCAGTGCCGCAGTGCGCTGCCCGGGAAAGAGCTGGAGTGACCGTCCCTGGAGGTGTTTTAAGGAGAGCCCGGATGTGGCACTCGGTCTGGTGGTGTTCAGTCACAGGTTGGACTAAATGATCTCAGGGGTCTTTTCCAACCTAATTGATTTTGTGATTCTGTGATTAAATGTGCTCCAATCAAAGCCTCCCTCTGTACAGCTGGTACCTGCTAAATACGTGCCACAAATGGCTGCTGGGGTTATTGAGGAATGTCACTTCAGCTGGTTTGATTAGAAGTACTTCGACAAGCAGGGAACAGGTGATGTGAAATAATAATAATAACCTACACCACAATAACCTTAATTTAGATGTTTTCAGGAATTAAGGCCTAAGGTGTGTGTTTTCTCTAATTATTCTCTTCTTTGTTTTCTTCCAACTAGTGATACTTTATGGGATCTTGCTATAGCTGAAGTGGAGAAGAGAGAAAATCCTGATGATGATAATGTCAAGCCAGGGGAAGTTTGGGAAAAATCGATATTATTTATGGGAAACAAAAACGGGGTAATCTAAATACTGTACAATTCTACACTTTTCAAACATAATTTATGTCAGGGAAAACATCTCACCTTTTCAGATGTTAAGGTTCACTTAATTTTAAAGACAAAAATGGTCTCATTGTACAGAGGTCTAATGCATCACTAATGTATGTTTTAACTACAGCGTTCTTGTTACTATATTTGTCATGTCTATTAGTTAATACTTACAATAATGGTAGTGTAACTTGATTCTGATTGAAAATTGGACTTGACTTTCCACTATAAGGCTCCAAACAGTTACATGCATTTGCAGTTTTCTGGTACTTTATTATTGGAATGTTAAGTGAATTTGACTCAGTGATACAACTTTATGCTTTAAAGACAGTACAGTAGAGTTCCTCTTTGTTTTTAATTTCCAGGGAAAGACCACTATCATACTCAGATGCCTTGAGAGGTATGTGTTAAATATTTTAAAGCAGTTTTCAGCTGTTAAAAAATTATGTTATTAGAAAACAGTCATGTTGTGTGATAATTCATAATACAAGTATGCAGATGTGTTCTGTGACTGGTTGATCACTTAGGAATGAACTTATTTCCCTTCATTATAACCTCTCAGGTGACCCTTTCAGTCCTTCTCCAGTTTTGGCTGAAATGACTCATTTCTTTGGGCTGGTGCTGCTGCTTCTCCTGTCTTCAGTAACTGACAGCTGCTGTCTAAAAGTGTCCTCTCTGTACTGCTGTCTCTAAGCCAAGTTCTGAACTGACTGATAAATACTGTTTAGTAACCGTAGAATTAACTTCCTTTCTTTAGAAGATCTTGACAAAATTCAGTTACATTTCTTTTAGGGAAGAGTCTCCAAAGCCAACATTAGCCTTGGAATATACTTTTGGAAGAAGGGCAAGGAGACACAATACAGTGAGTATAAAGTATAATTTACCATATCTTTATATATATACACACACCTAAAAATAACAGAAAGAAACTCTTTTGCAGCCTAAAGATGTAGCTCATTTTTGGGAATTAGGTGGTGGAACCTCGTTAGTGGAACTCATTAGAATACCAATCACTAGCCACAACATAAGGTAAGTGAAAATATTACAATTCCAGAGTTAATTTGAACTTTCCTTCAAACATTAGTAATCTCTAGTCCTTTTTTTTTGTGTGAAAAGCTCTTTCAAAGTGTAAGATAGAACATTTATAGGGTTTTGCTAAGAATCACTGTAATACCATGATGCTTTGCTTTTGTCTTCCTTTTCATGCTTCTCTCCTAAATAAAGAAGTTCTAAGTAATCTCAACAAAACATGGAGGAAGTAAGTTGGCCTTAAGTAGAGAGAACAAGAAATACAGAAAATGAGAAGACATATCTCTGTGCTCAGTAAAGAGCAAAAAAACAGACTTGGGGACGTATGAAAAATAAAATCTTATTTCCTACTTCTGTGTGCACACATAGATGCTCCTTCTGTGACTGATATTTTAGGGTGAAAAACAAGGCCAAAAATTGTTACCAAAAAAGTCGCTGGATTTTTGTGAAATGACCTTTTAATGAGAAAGTAATTTCCCAACAGTGAGATGACATTTTCAGGAGGAACCAGAGCTATTGAAATTATTTGAAAATGAAAGAGAAATTTTGATCCAATTAAGAGAATGTAGTGAGAAAAATCCATTAAAGTAATGAATAGCATAAGAAGAAGAAATATATGAAAAATTGCATGAAGAAATGACAAGGTGATAGGGGCTGCTTATTATGGGTTTTTTTGTTGTTACGAAAGATGGCAGTTGAAAGGGTAGAAAAGGATCAAAAGATATGTTTTGTGTTATGATGTATTGCTTTATTTCATTGGTATTGAGCTTTAACTTCTGTGGGGAAGAAAAGGGAGGGATATCATTTTTATCAGGTATATTTGCTTCTGTTTTGACTACTGAGATAATGCCACTATTTGCTGAGAGACTAAGACAGAGGGAATAAAAATAAAACACTTATGGTATGTGAAGCTCTTTGTCTCTAGAAGAGCTTGAGAGAGAAAAAAATATAAGCATAATTTTTCTGCCCCTGACTAAATTAAATTAATTGAGCTCTACCTCCATCAGTCTTTTATTCCATTTTTACTGATAAGGGATTTTCTGATGTGGAGTATCTTAAGATTGTTTGCTGGGATAGCAATGTTCTGTAAGAACAATTCACTTCTGTTCACAAGGCAATATTTTAACATGCCAGTAAAAATTCTACTATTTCAACAAATATAACTGCATTTTTTTGGCTTTCTCATCATTGCACTCAAGCAATTTGCTTATTCAAAAGTTTCCATAAACTATATCTAGTTTCATCAAGAGACTTTTCACCAGATTTTTCTTCCCCACAGCATATTAAAACTAAATTGAACACTCAGTTTGCTTCATAGCTTTTGTAATAACACTCTGGTCTGAAATCCCCTTTTTCAAGTCAGGCTAGAATGGGATAGAATGATGGCATCTATTCAGATTTGTGCATTTGCAATGATATTTACAGTTGCACTTAAATGCAGCTGGTATTTTGGGAGGCAGGGTTTTAGAAAGAGAAGACTTCAGATGTAAAACATTTCTCATCAACAATCCACCTCCAAAAGTCTGGTAGTAGCTAAGGATATCATGAGTACTCTTTTATCTTTCAGAAGACTTTTCTCAGGCACCCATCCAAGGTTCCAACAAACTGTAACAGTCCATGACATGGAATATTGTCCTTAACCAGGTTTTCTTCATTTCATACTAGAAAAGAATAATGTAAGTAGGGAACTTTCCCAGGTATACAGGGAATACAGGTAATAGTTAGGAAAGATCCTAGCTATTGGCTAACATTGCGTGGTCTCTGGTTTTAGACTTATGAGATGGCAGGGATACATAACAGCAGAAATCCTCAGTCACAGAGGAAGGAACTACAGGGCTGAGGATATTTGCATATTTTAATATTTGAAGACAGTCCCCAAAAACAATGCTTGATTGAAAGTTGCCAAAATAATAGCTCTGAATAAGAGACAAGGGAAAGGCTTCTTCAGAGTGCAGAATATCCCTAAAAGCCATCTTTCTTTGCTGTCACATTTAATTCTATCTTAGCAATTAGATGTTCACATTTGCACTACAGGTGTGGTTTTGTATGAAAACACTGACTGCCTCATGTGCTAAATATGTGACCAAATAATGCCTATTTAATAGGTCATTTGCTGTAGTTCTGGTATTGGATCTCTCCAAACCTAACGAACTCTGGACTACTATGGAGAGCCTTCTGCAGGCCACCAGGAACCACGTGAACAAAATTTTAACCAAACTGGAAAAGACAAACCCTGAAGTAGCTGCTGAAATTAAACAGAGAATGTGGAACGATCTGCAGAGGGATCACCCTGTAAGTTACTTCTAATATTTTCTCCAGATGTCACAGGCCTTTATACAGTTAAAGATAATGCTTTAGAAAATCATAAACAACTCTTTTAAATTTTTATGCATGACTGAAAATCCATTTGATGTAGATGAACCTGTTCACTGGAAAATTATAGCAATTTAATAAAAATTCAATAAGAGCAGAAACAAGGAAAGAAGGTTTCTTATATCTTTTTGTTAGATATCTAATGTGATTGTTATGGCATGTTACACCAATCAAAAGAAATAGTTTTAGAGTAGCAGTTTGCTTTTTTTCCCCCTCATCTTTTTAAAATGAAGATGAAAACTAGAATGTACAAAAGTCATCTAGCAAGATACTAGCTGAAGGTACAAATTTAAGCAAAGAATATAGTTATAACAGCCATCAACATGACTATATACTTTGCATTTATTTAAATGTCTATCACAAACTCAATGCCTTTTGATAATCTGACAACTAATTAAATTATAAAGTTTCAGAAATGTTAACATCAGTCCTTTAAACATAATTGCTAACTAAATCTCTGGAAAAGCTAGATTATGCACAATAGAAATGAAAAGTCATTGTGCATTAAACCTCTGCAAATGTTGTGTGTATATAATGCATAAGTAAGTATTCAACAATTCAAAGACCTGGCATGTAAATCTAGTCACTGTAACTTCTACAAAATGCTTCAATACAGCAAGTGTTTGTAGAGCTCAGAAATTTTAAAGTAACTTAAAATATATGAAAAAGCAACATATGCAGCACTCCGTAGATTTGGTGTACAGGGTTTGATATTGGGATTATTTTGGTTTTTACTTTTAGAGAAGGTAATTCACAAAAACACCTACACGCACAAATAAATGGCAATAAATTATGACCACAGTGTCTGGTTTCATATAGGGGTTTACGGGTTTACAGTTTCATATAGGGGTTTTTTATCAGAAAATTGCAAGTTTATTGCAATAAAGAAAAATAATGAGATTATTTGTTAAGAAAACTTGTTATTCTTGCACTGTAGGAAACACAATTATACCTTCTGAACTAAAATTTCTGTTCAGCTTACATTATCAACAACATCAATAATGCAAATAAAATATTATATTACTGCTTGGTTCTCTTCTTACATTCATAATTGTTCAAATAAAAACAGTGTCAATTTATTAGAAGAAAATACTATATTTTATAGTCAAATCAAATGACAGTTTATGAAAATCGTTATGTGCCTTTTAATGGCTAAATATATTTTTATCATAAACAGGAATCAGTGAAATACTTATATTTTTGAGGATTAAGATATATTTCATTGGCCTGGCTAAAGAATTATTTGCTATGATGATAAAACATATCAATTGCAGACCCTGTTTAAAAAGGGTCTGCAATTGAATGATGAATGCATCTAAAGTACTCCATAGTCAAAAATAAATTCCACAGTCAAAACATTAATAGAGTTCAATATGCTAGTTTTAAGGTTTCTGGTGTTATCCCAAATTTTCCTCTTAGTTGTGAAATGAAAACTATTTTTTTTCAGTTTTATATTCTATATACTCTTTTTAAGTTGCGATAGTTTTGCTTAAAGGTTTTGCTTTGAGAGTGTATGAGCGAAGCCATTATTTCTCCTCTCCAAGCAGAGGATTTTCAGTATGTGCAGCTTCTATCAACATTATGTCATTTAAGCCGTGTGTGAAATACCTGGGGTCAGAAGGGAGCAGTTGGACCAACCTCTGCTACAACACATCTTTCTTGCCCTGCAGCAGCCAAAGCAGCTTGAACAATAAATAATTGCTTGAACACACGAGGGGATTATCTCATTTCATATGGACTACAGCAAACCCTTCCAGATCACTTGAGAATTCTTGTAATTCACTTATTAAAATTTTTATCCCAAGTTAGCTATTTAGCACTTAAGTCTGCACTCTCAGACCTGTTTTCCTCCATTGATACAGATTCATATTTTCAGTATCGTTGGATGTTTCCTCTTTGTGCTGATACCAAACATTTGAAATTCACATTAAATATTGTTTAAGTGTTTGGAAAATATGATGTGGGGAGGACAAATGTGTGACACAAGCAAATAATTAAATTTATTTTTCTTGAGATTTTGTCTGTATTCTTTAAGATTTTATCCAAAGAAGATGAATGTGTCAAAAAGCCAATTCTACTAATCCAGCCAGGCAGGTGTTCTATGAATACATGAGGTTTTTCCTCTCTTCCTTTCCCATCTAATAATGTAATATATAGTGTAAAAGCCCTTTTATTCCATAAGTGTTCTGACTGCTCAGAGGGGTTATTTCCTGACCATTTAGGAAGAAAATGGGAAAATGGTAGAATATAATATGGATATTGCAATAAAGTTGAGTCCTCTACCTTAAGGTTTGGAAGCCCTTGTCTTCTGTGATTTTATTTTAACCTCTTTCAGTTGCCTTAACATTTGCAATCTTCTACAGTTTGTTTGCAGAGCTTAACTGTCCTACATCATTTTAACAGGACAGTGCATTAGTTGACCCTTTTCCAATACCCTTGGTGATAATAGGAAGCAAATACGACATTTTTCATGTAAGTAATACTTAAGTGCCTTTTTAATATTTAAATTATTCCCAGTAAATATCCTATATACTAAAATTTCACTAACATAATAGTAATCTTTTAAACTAAAGTATGGACAAACAGTCTTCTACAACAAAAAAAACCAAAACTTTCCATCCAACAGCATTAAGGAAGGCCTACTGTCATTCCTTCACAAAACACTCCCAAACTGATGATTTTTGAGATGTATATAAAAAATGCTGAGACACAAATTGCTGCAGACCAAAAAGGGAAGGAAGAAAACACCATGTGGATGATTTCCTTTAATAATGAGAGAAATCCAGCTCCACATGCCCCTGTGACAACAGCTGTAAGTTTATGGCAGTGAAAGAGGGGTGAACTTCAAGTCAGCTGATCAGATTTTTTTGGTAGTTGTGGCAGCTTCAGTTTGGAATTTCTTTTAAAGTACTTCCTAAGTTTCTAGAGACAAGTGAATAATTGCATCTTTTATGGAGGGGAGAAAAGAAATGTCAGAGTACTGCTGGATTCTCTCCCAGGACATAAAAAACCCAAACAAACACATACTGCACTTGATCATGAGAAACTAGGACAGTATGTCTGATTTTTAGCAGTTGTGCTGGCAGCCTGTGCTGCTCTGGATGGCTACACAATGAACTTGATACCTGGCTGACTCTCTGAATAACTGAAGTCTTTATTAATAATAAAGGGACTGCCTTCTCTCGTACCAAAGCTTTGTGCTGAGCCATGACCCCCTTGAATGGCTCTCATGTAATAAGGAAAAAATGCCAGCCTGATTCCTTTGGGGGTCTGTGGATTGACTCTTGCAGGCATCACTGGGACCAAATTTTCACGCATTTAATCCAGGGAATGCCATCTGTATGATCTTAGATTAAACAGACATGGATGAAAAGGTACTTTGATGCACCTTTCAAATCTTGCAGGTATTAGAATTTAGACAGTATATACCCAAAGATTTACTTAAATATTTTCACAAAAGGAAAAAAAAAATCTTATTCTTCTAGTAGGCAGCATTTCTACTGGTAAAAATTTAAAACAATATCAAACAAATAATTTGAAAATTAAATGCGCATTCTCAATTTAAAAACTTTTCCTGGACTAACATATTGCCTGAATTAGGCTTCATCTGTAAAAAAGAAACAAAGAGAAATTGTGACATTTCTTTTTAGAGTAGGTTGTTAACTGATTCTGTCTTAAGATATAATTATGCTGACAGCTGAAAGCCTTAAATACTGTAACTTAAGTGCACTGCAGTTTATATAAAAAAAAAGAAAAGTTTTAACTGTAGTATTTTGGGTTTTTTTCTTACATCTATGTTCCACTATCAACTTTTTCAGGAGTTTGACTCTGAAATGAGGAAAATAATAAGCAAGACACTTCGATTTGTTTCACATTATTATGGAGCATCATTAGTGGTGTGTATATTCACTTTCTATTTAAAGATAGAGAAGATGAACAATATTTCTGTTACAAGACAATATTTTTTAAATAGTACTATAAAACTCCTAGAGAAAATGGGATTTCATTGGTTTTATAGTAGCTTTCTCCATGAGGCTATCTGTTGAACAAATCTCTGTACTGGCAATGATTTGCCGTGGACATGCCTTGTGATGGACATGCCTTGTGAACAAACTACAAAATTCCCAGTATCAACAAACATTAAATGAAAATAGTTACCTGTTAGCCAACTTAGCACCTGCATTGAGTTTACTACATCTTGGGCAATTTTTTTTTTTTGTAAAAGAAAGGAGAATGGAACAAAGTGATTGCCTTAGATTGAATTAGAGAACTGGCCCTTTTGGTAGAAGCATGAATTTAGATCAAGTGACCCAGCTTTCGTAGATTTAAAATCAAGGGCTTATTTTCACAGTAGTTTATGTATACCAGATTACTACACCTAGGGTGTTGAAGAAGGGCAGGAGCTTCCTTAAAAAAGTGGTAGAAAGATGCCAACATGAGGACAATGAAGTATTTATTTTAGTTTGCCAGATCATCCTCTGAGTACAGAGAGAAATATGCATGCTGAGATTCACAGTCCAAAAACACTGCCTCCTGGGCTCACTGTGCATCAGAAGATGGGCCTAATTGTATCAACTGTTACTTATGTAATATTTAATAGTAGTTTAGTGATTATCAAGACAATTTATGTTTACTTTGAATATTTCTAATCCCAGCATGTCCTTTTGCATCCACATAAAGCTTTTTCACTCTGGCACCTGAATTTGTCTTTTGTTAACTGAGAGTACAACCATCTTAGCTGGGTTTTTTAGTATTTAAGCATTATTGTAATTAAAAATTAGAATATAAATCTCTTTGTCTGCTAAATCCTGATTGTCATTGAAATGAGAGGGAGAAACCTAATTTCCCACAGCAGGGATCTGACTTCTTTCTCAAAGACATGAATCTGTTAGGATACAAAAGCCCTTAGACATGAAGAAGCATGTTGTTTGAGAATATATTCTGAGAACAGCTTTCTGATAAATCTGTACAATTCTGCCACTTTGAAGCTGTTTTTATGAATTACATAGTTATTCATTACTTTTCTAAATATTTATGGTATTCTGGATAATATTTAATGTAATTTAAAATCTTAACTCATTAGTCTTGGGGAAAATATTTCTGTCTTGTAATGTGCATATTTCAAACGTTGTGAATCAGTATTTTAAAAATTTTTCTTTATTCTTTATTTATTCTACTTTTTAGTCTTTCTTGATCTATATATTCAGTAACAAATATATTCATGTTTTTGAAAGGGAATGTGAGATTTTTATTCTAGTCAATTCAGTGAACACACACCAAATTTATTGGGGTCAGGTATTAATTAGCAAGGCTCTATCCTCTTTGTAGATGGCAAAATGCAGTATATCTATGATGGGAGTTCATAATGTATATTTTGTTTTCTGATTCATTTAGTTTACCAGTAAATCTGAGGCTCTCCTGCTGAAAGCCCGTGCTCTTATTAATCACTTGGCATTTGGCTACGATAAAAGGTAACGTTTTTGTCCAAGCATTAAATGTCTTGCTCAGAGCCTAAAATTACTTAATTAAAATACTTTCATCATAAAAACTTTTTTTTTTCTTAAATATTATCTCTGAAAGATTTTTGTTCATGGACTTGGACTCCTCTGACTCAGCTGCCTATCTCAGCTAAGGACAGTGATAACTCCTTAGTTTTGGTCCTCAAACCAATGAATGAAAAATATGGTTACCACTGGAACTGAGCACTATTTTATTTACATGTATTTATATGCAAACCCCAGTAAGACTCTAGTCTTGGCTAGAATAATGTTGTTTTTTGTTGATTTCTAAATGCTCATTTGATACATTTTCTTTTTTTCTGTATAGCAAGTCTGTATCAGTGGATCCCAGCAAGCCTCTCTTTATACCAGCAGGCCTAGATTCCATGAGCCAAATAGGTTAGAACATTTCCTGTTCATTGTTTGTTGCTTAATTCTTTTGAAAACAAGAAAAACATTTTTAAGCAAATAGATAAATTACAGCACATCAGTATCAGTTTTAACAGATTACTGAAGGAAATAGCATATGGATTTTAAAATCATGATTCAGTATATTACTGAGAATTATTTGTGCAGGTTTGTTAGATAGTTTAATAAAGTCTCTGGACTATGTAAAATAGTAAAGTACCAATAAGCTTAGATCTGCTGAAAGAAAATAAAATACACAAAACTTCTCAGCCCATTTCATGGTAGGAGATCAATGTTTTTTTCAAACTTGTTGCAACTTGTCAGTGTAGAAGGTAAAATACT
>WBNO01005156.1:296-17568 GCA_013400575.1 Peucedramus taeniatus | reverse complement strand
AAATGTAATAGCACTAAGAGAGAAAGTATTTTAACTTTGCCACGTTTTATGTAAAAGAGAATAAGAAGACCCAAGGTCAGGTAAAAGAGTCCTGGAAATTTAAGCAAAACCAAAAACTACCAGGGACATAAAAAGCAAAGCTCTTAAATATAGACAGTCCAGGATATTTTGAAGAAGATGGCAGGATAGGAAAATACATAAACCCATGAGGGTTGAAGGCATTTGCTGTTTGCAACATTCAACAGCATGGCGCTGCCCTGAACTGAGAGGCTGAGTCGTGCCAACACTTCAGGTGTTGCAAGTCTACATACAGTGACAGACAGCTCTAGTAGAAATATGGACAGCTTCTTCATCCACCCCACAGGTCAGAGTTTATCAAATAGAATCCTTTCTGATTCATGAATGAGACAGAATTAAGAGCAGAGTTATGAAGATAAAGCACATAGACTTACTGTGGAAAAAGAGGATGCAAAAGGTGCAAGGGTTTTGCTAGAAAAGGGTACTGCAAACAAAGGACATGGAGTGCAGGAACCAGGAATGACAGCTGCAGCCTGAAGTGCAGCTTGGGAAGGAAATAAGTGGTAGCTTTGATCAACTTTTAAGGCACCCTACACAGATTGAGAGCCTCCAGGTAGGTTTGGCTGGGTAACGGGTACAAAACAAACAAAGACTTTATGGAACATTCCTGTCTGCCACATTTAAAGTTTAAAGTTCCTGGTGGAGAATGCTTTGATACTGCTGCCTTGATACTACTTAATTGAGAAAGGGATTAAACCTACCTGTTTTAAGGGCAAAATTCAAGTCCTGAAATTTTCCCTGAGTTTCCTTTGCCTTTACTGAGACAATAGTAGTGGAAAACTCATTTGCATGCACATTCTTGCTGTGAATTGGAGAAGGACAGGAGTAATCTTCGTGGTGCATAAACTTATCAATCAAGAAGTGCAAAGAAGATTTTCCATTTCTACTTCCTCTATATATTGGATAAATAAGTGGCTTGCTTTCTACATTATCAGAAGCTCCTTTTCTACTTGCAGCTTGACAATATGTGTGTTGTATAAAAACACTCTCTTCCTATTTTGTGTGCCATAAACAAGGGAGTTTTTCATACAAGGAAATTATAGGGGGCTTGACAGTACAAAACAGGTTTCTTAGAAGGTTTCTTAGAAAGTTTCTTAGACAAAGTTTGGAACAGAGTAAGAGAAGAATCCCAGATGCACAGTCTGGTGGTCCCTGCAAGAATAGCTTCTATCCTATCTGTTTACTCTGACAGCCAAGATTTTTCTTCCTCAGGCATCCTATTGTATGCTCTGATAACTAAGCAGAACAGAAGTGGCATTTCCCTCTCTAAAAAGCGTCGCCTCCTTCTGTCTCATTTCTCCACCTGCAGCTACTCTTCTGATAGGTGCTTCTCCTTGAGCAGAGTGCTTTCTATCAGACCAGGTTTTGCTGGATGCCCCTGGGAGCAAGTGTAACCCCTACCCCGTGCTGATGGATTGAATAAAGCCACTAATCGTTAAGTGGAAGTCACACCAGACTTTGTATGGAGTGAAAGCAGGGGGCATAGTCTTCAGCCTCTAGGGCTTGGCAGGTTTCACAACAAAACAGCTGTGAGACATGGGTGCTGATGGAATACATTAATTACTGTCGTCAAGGTTTTAGACACACTCATGTGTTGCTGGTAATACCAGCATGCAGGACTATCAGAGGAATCAGTTGTGGAAAAAAAAAAGTCGAGAAGGGAAGAAAGGAACTTGGAAAGAAGGTTGTTTGACAAAGGTCCACACTGCATTTGCGTGGGCAAGACAGACATGTCGACTTTGACCAGTGCATTCCATGGTATCCACAGCAGATGCATAGAATTTCTGTGAACATAGTGATGCAGCTCACCCCTGTTACAGCCTGTAATGGGTTTCACAAACCAGACCGTGTCTGTTTGACAGCCAAATTCTGGAGCATTTTAGCCAAGCTCAGTTGCAGTTTGTTCAGTAGTGATAGCAGGCTCTAGGCTTCCTCCTGCAGTGTGGTAGAACTTCGTATTTTCATCTCATTTCTACAGTGGTCTTGAAACAATAAAGTGGTTTTACTTTCAGTCTACTCAGAAGCAAGTGGAGTCAAGGCTACATCTGCAAGCAATTGAATCAGCCAGTGGAAGAACCAGGATGAAATATCACAGGATGCCTTATCTTTGAGTTCAGAGGTGAGTAATTGTTGTGTTGCGTTTTATATGCCTTTTTATAATTGTTCTGTACCTTGGTTCATCCCAGTTCTCCCCTATGTCAGTGGCTCTGCCCATCCTGCCTCCTCCCTCAACCCCTCCCTGGTGTCCTGTCCGTCACTCAGCAGCCCATCCCTTCCCCCTAGAAACTTCTGTTAAGGGCCTCGAGTGACTGGTTCGGGAACCAGGGTTCCTCCCACAGGTTACCCCCATTGGTCTCCCCAGAAGCCCATCTTCCCAATGTCCATACCCCCATGTTTTCCCATTGGCTCCCTATTTTTGTTCCCTCCTCCCTTTATAAGGTGCTTTCTGACCCGGGGCTTTTGTCTTCAGAGCGAGGTCATGATGGGCTCAGGGTCACTGCCTTAATAAACCTGGACTGATCCCTCTATTCGGAGTCCACTCCTTCTTCCACTGCAGTCTATTCCTTCCTCACCCGCAAAGGCGAGAGCCTGAGCCGCCCTCCTGACTCCCTGGGAGCATCGGGAGAGTGTCCCCCGCTGTCAGATTTGCCACAGCCAGCCGGGACCCCCCAAAGGGACCCTGGGAGGGGCACTTACGACAAGTGATGAGTCTCACTGTTTTCCAGCACAGAGATAGGCACCTGGTGAGGCTGAAAGGAGCTGTTAGCTTTGTGCTTCAGGGCAGGGGTGCTTCTGCTGCCCTGTGGACTTGTTCATTACTAAGATGAGCTGCCAGTTTTTAAGCCCCACCTGCCACTTCACGTGCAGTGGGGTAGAGGTCAGGTCACAAAACTCTAACTAGTCATTAAGAGAAAAAGTAATTGACCTTTTGTTCTGGTTTGAGAAGCAAAACCAGCGAGACACCCCAAGTCAGAAATACAATTTATTAGAAAAAGGGAAAATAAAACAAAAAGGAAACAAAATACATGCAATAAGGAGAAAGAAAACCACTGACAAAGTCAGAATACAACCTGACACCTTGTTGGTCAGGGTGTTGGCAGCAGTCTACTTGCAATGGTGGCTGCAGTCTTCCTGGAGTAGCAGTTGTGGCTTTGTTGAAGCAGTGGTCCTGGAGAAAAGGTGCAACCCTCCACTGAAGGTCCAGTGGTGATGGATGGGCCTGTTCTTCGTCTGGGAGTCCAGTGGAAAAGGCTGACTTGGTGTTCCAAGTCTCAGGTTTTTATCCAGGTAGAGGGGCTTGGTTCCTCCCCCTGCCTGGAGCATTTCCCAACGGGATGATGGAAGTTTATCAGTGGACTTAATGGCCCATTAGCAGAAGATCTATCCCTGGAGGGAGGATGGGTCGTGGAAGAGATAAGGAAATGGCTCTTGATGGTTTCTTATCAGCTGGCTTATCAACACAAGATCACATCACTACCCCCCATCCCAGTTCCAACGGATGGTAATAGAATTAGACACCCTTGATTATATTTTACACTGCAACCCATGACACCTTTTTTTGCTCGCATTAACTTTGCTGATCTTCAGCCCTGAAGTGTTTATTTTGCAAGAGATTCCATCACTGCTACTGCACCAAGGAGACAGAATAATGCCATTAATATTGTTTGTTTTGGTTGGAGGAAAAACACACTGAACCTCTAACAAATATCCTCTTGTTAGCAATTGGAAATGTATAATTAGGACAGATTCCCCTGTTATTTTAACAAGATTTCAGTTGCCCCCCCACCTCTTGCTGTTGCTCTCTTTCCCATTTTTAATGAGATACCAGTTTTCTCCCTTCTCATTTGCAGACGCCTTTCCAATAAACAGACAACTTTGATTTTTGTCTTAGTGTGCATTCTTAGCCTTAATTCATTCATCTACATAAGTTGCCCACCACACTCTCCATGTGCTATACGGCTGTTAATTGCTGAAAAATTACCAAGGTGTTTAACACCAAAAAAAAAAAAAAAAAGTTTAAAAAAATCCTTTTCTTGTTTGGTGGAAAGAATTGTATTTTTGTCACCTGCCAAAGCTCAACTAATTCTAGGCACAGAAGGCAACACAGAACATCTTTTTGCAAATCCACCCAATCTCTCTTCTGCTACACTGCTTCTACTCTGTATCTACAACTCTGTCTTTCCCCAAACCTCTATCCAGTCTTCTTTCCTATAAGCTGTAAAGAAATCATCCACTTTCCTTTTGTAAAACTGACTGTAGGCCAGTATATTTTAGTCGCAGAAATGCTGTCAGCTTGTGGGCAGCCCAGGAGGCCCTGGAAGATTTGTAGGTGTGAAGGCATGAAGAGAGGGACTTTTCTTAGTGTAGCTGATTCAGTACAGGCAATTCTTTCCCTGAGGTTTGGAGAGATGCAGCTGTGGCAATTTTGGTCTAATTGGTCTAATTTGGTCTTTTGGTCTAATAATTTTGGTCTAATAAACTATTTATTTATGAAAATTTATTTTTATTTTTACTTAAATAGTTCTTTAAGACCTGCAGAAATCCTGAAACAGCACGGAGTAGATATCACCTTGCAGCAAAGAATCTGGGTTTTGTTTTAGTCAGCCCAGCTACCAGCTGAGATTTTCCGTAGGTCTTACATGTTGTTTCTGTTGTCTGATATGTACCATCATGGAATGCTAACTCATTAAATATTATCTCGGTAGAACTGAGGTGCCTCCTTGTTTGGATTTTGCCTCATGTCCAAGGGAGATGGCAGCTGCTGCAGTCAGTAGCTAGCAGTGCACTGTACACAGCTCCTGATACTACCTGATGCTGGAAGAGTTGCACTACAGAAGATGGTCCTGTTGACCCATACTGGAGCATCTTCCCTCTCTTGCTCAGTTAGAAATGGAAAAGTGGCTTGTGCTCATTGTTTCATCTCAGTTTTAATCAGATATTATACTACTGTAGTATCAGAAAACCTTTTGCTCCCTTTGCAAGTAATTTTTTGTACTAGATCTTTCTTGGCTAGCATGTTTTAGTCAAACCAGAGTCACTGGGTAGCAGTGCCAAAAGGCAGCAAGGTCATACAATGAAATCTAACAAAATTCTCTGTAGGAGATGGAGGAGCTCAGAATGGCCTCATTGCTTTCTGGTCTGAATTCTGTGATTTTGCATTGATGTTCTCCTGACTTTATCTTAAAATGGGAGTTGAATCAGCCTAGGAGGTAAGTGACAAGCCATCTCTGTACTTTGACCAATTCCCTTTGTGAATAGTGGATTTTTTATGCAATCCCCTTACTAAGAGATGGTTGTCCTATTGCTTTAGTTAAACATTGCATCCAGTCTCTCACTTGTACCCGTCCTCTCCTGTGGAAGATAGGATGCTAATAGTTGGACAAGATGGGTGGAGGAGGTGACTCTGCCACTGCATGAATGCACCTGTGATCCAGGCCCACACAGACTTCTGGTGGTGCTTTGGGGAGTGCCCTGTGGTGAGTGAATCCACACCTCTTTCCATTGGTGTAGCTTAGTTCTTTACTAGAGGAAGATAATCTATACCAAGATAAGCATGAAGTGTGACTGTATCAACAGCTGAGGGAATAACTCAAAGGTAAAAATAAAGTCAAGCCTCAATTTATGCTGGTACAGAAATGTATGTCCAACAAGGCCAAATGTGTAAACCATAGTGAAAGATTATTCTTATTTCTATTGTCAAAGGGTTTTGGTGCTTAGGATAAATTCCCTTCTGTTCTGCGTGTGAAAGGGCTTTTGGGAAGAATCCTTAAAAGCCAGGATCCTATTTACTCAGAGTTGGTGTTAGGCTGAAAAGGCACATGTAAGTTTCTATAAAAACAATTTAACTTAGTAACAATAGTGTTCTGGGAAAAAGGGTCGCCCTCTCCTCCTTTCTGAACTGATGCATCAGACCTTTCCCTTCCAGTTCCCTCTCTTCATGAAAATGAACTCTACATCTAATTGTTCTCCTTAGGATGGATAATTTCTGAATGAAAAGTGTCACAAATCTAGAATAGAAAAATTAGTAATGATTACTTGTTCAAAATTAATTTTCTTTCTTTTTGGCCATTTTGATGGAAAGATGGGAGGCTGGAAAGACAGCAGGCACAAAAACTGATCTTTTAAGGTAGGGGGAGCAGATCCCTGTCAGCCATGAGTGACATTTGTTGGGTAGTTCTGAGTAATCTGGAGATCTCTGTTTCTCTGACAACTGCAACACCATAGTCAGACAGCATAAAACTCACAATTGGTATAAGCTAAATGAAAACTAAGGTGTTACTCAAGCAGAGTTGAAAATAGAGAATTCTTTAATGGCAAAAGTTTTAGCAAGTGTTGGTGACTCAGTGTTCAGGTCACTAAAACTCAGAATTAAAATTGCAACCATAAGAATAATGATCTGTTGTAGCGCTTTACCTAGGGATATCATAAATTCTTTGCCACTTGAAGTCTCTTAATGGGGACTCATTGTCTTTTTAAATGTTATGCTTTGATTCTGCCAAAAATTAATGGCTGAGATGGAGCAATTGCTTGACTTTTTTCTTTATGTTATATATACAAGTCAAACTAAATCATCACAGCGTTCCCTTCTAGACTCTATAAATCTGTGTGAGCGATCCTCATGTAATTCCAGCATCAAACACCAAAGAGGGTAAAGTATTACGGTTTGATTAATGAGATAAGAATGAAGAAACCTACACATTGGTGGTCTACTAAGGGGAAAAAAATGCAGTGACTTTTATTAGCTGTGGAACTCCATCTACAAGAGATGGTGAAAACCAGTTCTTGAGTCATTTGAAACAACGATGCATTTAAAAGTAGTACAGAATTGTTGAATATAGCAAAAGCAGTATGCCTTCTTTAATAGTCTAACAGACTATTAAAACAATGGACTGTTCCACTTCTACTCCCATGATTGTTCCACAGTGTGGAAAATTTGGAGAATATTAATGAAGATCTAGCTCATGGGAGATTTACTGCTGGTGACTAAACATCCATGGATATTTTCATCTTATGCCTGCAGCGAACCTCTGTCAGCAGCATAGAAGTTAACATCACCACTGGTTTATTTCCCTTCCTCATTTGTTTTGCCACAGTAGATCAGTGAATGCTGTTGGTCACTTGACTACTGTGGAAAGACAGAGAAGCTTATCTCTCAGTCTCTCAGCTGGTCAGTACCTGAGACTGGCAGGCATAACCTTTGTGACTGAGGTCCTCACCACATCTAACCATTGCTTGGTATCTAGAAATTAACTGGCTGAATTGAAGCCATCCCTCAAGACAATGTTAAAAGGGATTCAGATGGTAGACTTAAGTGACTCCTGCACTTTACAATGTATTTTACAGGAGAAGATAATTTCTAGGTTTGAAAACTCTGTGAGCATGGCTAGTACATTGATGTGGAGAGAGGGGAACAGCAGGGTAGGATAAGAGGATAATTTGCAATGGTCAGCTAAAATTGTACCTTACATCTCATATTTTGGAGGCCTTTTGGGCACACCAGAATCACTAAAAGGAAGAGAAGTGTAATTTCTGCAAAGGTGACTTCAAGCCTGCTTTTTTTCCCAAGAGTGATCCTCTACTGGTTGTGTTAAGTTCTTCTGTGCTAGTATTGGAAAGGCCCAGGCTTTTCATTAGCACTTAATTAAGCCACAGTGGCCCTTCCTTCCCACCAGGGGCTTCCCTCATTTGCAGATTTAGTTAAAGAGGCTCTGTCAAGTTGGTTAGGCTTATAATGTGACTGGTATTTCCAGCTGCATAGTCCAGCAGGAAATGCCCAGAATGCACCCCTAGGGCTCTGTCTCTCTAAACTAAAGCACATCCTTTGAAAAGCAGAGAACTCACATTTTTTCAGGTAGCATTTTATAGCCCTGGGTGTGAGTCAGAATGTGATGGATGCATGCAGGCTGCATCCTTGTGCTCTGAGTGCAAGCACTGGACAGTATTTACACATGTAAGATAGGCAGGCCAAGTCTATGCTTGCCTTTCTTCAAAGTACAGAAAATATTGAGATTTGAATGGGACAGTCTGAAAAGTAATCCTGCAAATGTGTGCAGGAGACACAATAGCCACAGTTTTATTACTGAGTGGGTTTTCAGGCATGTAGCCACATGCAAGCTTGGTTCAGGCTCTGGTGAGAGGGGCAGAGGTTCAGGAGCTGTGTCACTTGAGTGGGTTATTTATCCACTGAGTGTACTGGCCACAGTTGGAGCTGCAGGCAAGGAGCCCATCTCTCCCCTTCTGCTGCTAGTTAATGCTGGCAGGAGAAGTGGCCACATGGCTACCTCTTTTGCAGAAGTTAATACTTGATATGCCCCTGTATGCCCAATTGCTTAAAAATATTAAAATAATAAAAATCCCAAGGAGTTAACATATACAAAAGTTAAGAAATCATGGGATAAAGTTGCCTGCCCAAGCTTAGTTCAACCTTTTTTGGAAGTGTTGCAATGTTAACTTTGTTAACTTAATTGTGAATTTTTTTTTTTTTACTTCCTTCAGTGCACAACAAAAGGGTGCTTAGGAACTGGATCAGAGTGAGGTTATTAAGGAGGTACAGCTGCTTGGGCCTCCCTTCTTATAGATGGTGGAAGGTGGACAACAGCTTTCATAGTCTTCCAGTTCAGGCAGTAAAATGCTGTTGAAAAGGGGAAAGCAAGTGTGGGTAGGCAAGGAAGCATTGCACCAGTAAAACCAGGAGTTTACCTCAAAGTTTGGCCAAGGATTGATAACTTTTTTGTTATCTGAGTTTCTGATAAGTGATTTGGGCTTCCTCCATTGTGCTCATAGAAGTTTCTCTCACTTATTCTATGCATCACAGCCAGCACAATTTTTTTTTTTTCAATCAATAGCCAGTATTGTCCCTAAATCTGACCAACCCCTTACAATTTTAAATCATGAGCTGTTTCAAATCATGTGCAATTTAGAGTTTGTAATTCATCAGTGCACTCTCTGCCAACACTTTCCACATGACAGAATGGAAGATTGACTGCTGGTGGTTCTCCAAGCACATTGTGGAAGAGGGGGCTTCCTGGGAAGGCAAGAATGCATGGACACACACTGCCTTTGGTAACAGCCAGTTAACAATGTCATTCTCCCATGGTGGTGAAGATAACCACATCCACTGGAATCCACCACACAAGAAGTGCCATGCGGTCAAATATGTGAGTGGCAGTACTGGCTGTCAACAGCACATCCTCCTGCTACTCTGTCAAATCTCCCTGCCATTTTTAGGCTACCTTCTTGTCACCCCCATGACCTAAGCATTTGTTCAATTTGTGTCTTTTGCATTGATCTGCAAGGACTGTTAATTTCTCTAAGAATCACTCATGCATCACAAGGTTTCAGACTCAAGTTTGCTACAAATCCATCTGATGTCATCAGTTATCCTAACCCCAAGCAATCTGGGAACATACCATGTTGTTTTCCTGGCAACGTGTCAGCAGATTAGCTCAGAATGACCAGAAAAAATATTTAATAACATAACAGTGGCCAATGTGCAGTTCTGGACATTCCTCTTTTAGTCTATAAATCAAACAAATTACTTATCAGCCATCCTAGACTTAGGTGTTTTTTATTTTTTTTCTTTCTTTTTTTTTTTCTTTTTTTTTTTTTTACATATAGGTGACATGCACATATAGAAAAGCTTCTAAGAAGCTTAGCATTGCTCTGATGATTTTTATGAAGTAATGGCTGTAGGACATCTGTGCTATCGTATGACAGTGTGACAAGCTTGAAAGAATTTTTCCCCACAATGAAAGAACATACTTCATACAGCTTATTTCATAAAAAGTTTGTGAATGCTATTTCAAGAGAGTGAAGTGAATTTGCTACAGGCAATATGGTGGGTCACAGAAAAGAAATAAAACAACCCCCTGCACTCTCCCTTACTTTAGAGATGTTGCAAACGGTAGGGTATTGTCATAGAGGGTGACATATCACAGCTATTCCTGTGGAATAGTTGTCGTTTGAGATACACCGTAGTAAGTGTTCTTCCCTCAACTGTAAGAAATCCTGGCCCATGCAGTTCCTGAGAAGTGTAGGTGTTTCACTATAAATGTTAACATCTCTCTGTAAGTGGGAGCATCTCGTGTTTCTGTGTGGGTCTTTGTCTAAACTGACATTTACCAGAAACCTTCACATAGATCAATACTAGTTAGAGCTGAGAGACCCAGTAACATCTTGTGATTTTTGTCAGATGTGATATTAGAAACTCAGAAGGTCATACAAAGCAGAACTAATCCTTAACATCAGGACTCCTGGGCTGACATAATGAAGTCGGACGAAGGCCATCCTTGCATTGGTAACCTCATACTGGCCTGTGCCTTCTCCTCCTTCCTACCCAAAGTGCCCTCCTCACCCTCAGAGGGTGACCTGGCACAGCTATTTACAAAAACTGGCAAGGAGAAGCCTTTCTAAAACTGTATTCTTTAGTGCCAATTGCAGCCAAAAAAAAAAAAAATCTTTCTTCCTTTCAGTATGAAAACTATATCCAAGAGATTCAGTATTTTGAACTTAAATGTAATTTCCACTTTTGGGCCAAATGCCTTACCACATGTTCAGCATGTTTGTTCTCTGTACAAATGGCATTTTGAGATGGAAGCATATCTAAGGAACTGTTATCTATTAGAAGCTGAATCCTTTTTTTTCTGGCTTGTTCAACAGCCTACTTTTAGGAGATTTAAATTCCTCTCACCCTTATGTTCCTGTCACTGTCTGGAAAAAATATGTAGGAAATTATGAGTGACAGGTAAAAGTTAGCAAAGAACAGATCTCAAGGCCAGTAGCATCCTTGGCACTGGTTATTGATTACTCCATAAAGAGTCCTGCATGAATGCTGGAACAGCCTGATAGTTTTGGTTCATGGACCTTAAAATGAAATAATCAATGATGTAATCATTGGAGCACAATTCTCCCATGACTTCACCATCTTCACTGACTCCTGACTTCAACAAATTAGTGCCATCTAATGATTCGCCGAAAGTTCACTTGCAGACTGACATCACATCTGTATTTTCTCCCCAGGTTTGCTAGAATTTATTTTTTTAAACAGAATTATTCTGCTTTGCCTATCTGTGCACATGTACTTTCTTGGCTGATCTCAGTGGTGCTTTTTGAGCTGAGTTCTAAGTCAGACACGGTGAATGTACCTCAGTATTTACCTCTTCCAAATGATCGTTCTCTAACAATCAGGATGATTCCTAAAACACTTCTTTCCCGAATTAGCCTAATTAATGAAAAAGAAATCAGATTTGCCTATAAACTTCCTAATTACAGAAACATGTCACTTAAGGGAATGATTGCAGATTTAAATATGTTCAAAGAATATTTATATATACTTCCTCTTTTTTTTTTTAATATTTGACTGGACAGACTGCCTTATGCAAACATGAGTGTTATAAATAAGTGTCCTGTAGCCTGCTTGGAGAGAGCTGCTGTGAGTCTGTAAAAAGATTTTTTTATTCTTGAGGCAAAAAGAGATGAGGCAGTCTGAAGTGAGAAGTTTTTCCATGGTTACTGTTTTATTTTTTCCTCTTTATTCTGGAAAATGTACTGTTTCATAGTATTACATGTTTCTGAGTTTCTTTAAGTCAGCGCAAATATCATTTGACAGCAGCAGAGACTATGCAATGTTTAATCACATAAAATCTCACATTTGTCTCTGCCTGCTTCTTGAATTTGTATTGCACGCGTGATTATTCAAACATTTCTATGTATGTTTCTTATTTTCAAAAAGGTTTATTCACAGTTTTGACAAAACAATCTCCTGTATTTATTCTAAGCTGTACATCCACACATCTCTAAAGCAGAATCAATCATTTTTTAATGGGAAAAAATTTTCAAAAATCTATGTATTGCAATGTAAGAATGTCTAAGTTCAATATACATGTAATATTCATGTTATTATTAGCTCCATTCACTTTTAGGATTAGTTGTAACATCCTTTGTCTCTTTTTTGTAAGATTACTGACCAACACTTAATATTAAATCAAGTGTAGAAAAAGGTGTTTTCTTCTAGTAAACATTTTAAGAAACATCACAGCCTGAATCCTCTGAGTGACTAAGTTTGTGATTTGAAAACTAGTACAGACACTCTGATTATTTAAGGGGACTACAGACAAGGAGCTAAGAAGAAAACCGGAAGAAGTTCAAATGATTTTTTTCTGAGGTGGTGATGAAACCTCTGTGTAGGTTACTCCAAAGGTTACTTCTTAGGCGCTGTGCTTGATTTTGGTGTTGGTTCACAAAATAATGTTGGAATATTGAAGAAGGTATGAAAAACAGAAAGAAAGAATTCTGGAAAACATGCCTGAAAAGGAGAGATTAAAAGAGTTTACTCTTTTTAGCCCATAATAGGGAACATTAATGGGTAAATAAATCACCATCAGTAGAAGTCTACAAAAGACAGAGATGTATGTAATTTTGAGACCCTTTAATCTACCTGATGGTGGTATAGAAAAATGTGCCATCTGGAAACTGAGGTTAGAAAGATGCAAATTTGAATAAAATGTACAGCTTCTCAACCTTTAGTATAATTCTTCAGCTTATCAATCAAGCTTTCAAAAAGCTACATTTGTAATGGATTTGAAACCTCAAATTAAGAATGAATGTTTATTTTAAAGTTGCTTTCCAGACCCATCCCAGGCTGCTGGGAAATTCATTATGAAAGCCTTCTCCAGGTCATGGAAATGAGAATTTTTCACCCATTTCAATAGAGGATATTACATAAGTAAGGAAACAAATCTTTGAGTGAGGATGTGATTTGCATTACATCAGCTTCAGCAGTAACAGTCTTCTGGTGTTAACATCTATGAAGTATCACAATAAACAAATTGACAGATACATATTTAATTTTGCCCAAGTTTAAGTTTTTCCAGTTCCATATACATAACTGTTCAGCTGTAACATTTTGCATAGGCCATATTTTGGAAGAAAGCACCAACCATTTAGGGGAGCAGGGAATAAAGAATGTTCCCACTTTTGAACTATTCTTGCAAATTTTCTTTACATCTAAAGCACTCACCTGATTCTGAGATGTGATGTGAGGAAAATAACTAATGTGGTTTTCAATGCTACAGTGAAATTCTGTTTTGGCTGATCCATTAAACTATCTTCAATAGAAATCTGTCATCATGGCAGTGCATCACATCCAGATGCCATGTGCTATGTGTGGGTCTGTTTTATCAGTGTTCAATCTCCACCCCCCCATCAAAGCCAGTGCAAATTGATTTCTGTATTTACTGATGAGCATTTAATCCTATAGGCTTCCTTCCTGCTGAGTTGTCTTGTCTAATGACATAGGAAAAGGCATGAGGAAGCAAGAATGTTGGACTCAAAGGCTGGTTCTTCCATTAATTTATTGTATAAGCAACTACAAGAGATGTCCCCTGTGTGGTTTTGGTTCCTTCAATGGCCATGCCACTTGTTCAAGATGCTTTTGATTCACAAAAGCTGAGAAAGAATGTATTCTGAATTTCCTCATCCTGCTCTTGTGCTCTTATACTGTTGTGTAGACAGCATCTGAGTCTCTTTATGGGCTTCTTGAAATACAGAAAACATCATTGTAACACATTATTGTAAATGAAGTATGTGAAAAAAAAAGTAAAATCTTATGCCCCCCCCCAGTATAGTATGTATAGCTCAGTGTACGATGTTTATAAAGTAGTAGTGTGTTCAACTGAAGATGTCTTGTCAGAAAGATTTGGGGGTTTTATTGCTTTATTTTAAACCTTAGGAATATCATACATACAAGTTCTTGTTTATCATGCTTGCTAAAATTCCTTACTGGAAATATCCAGAGACACTGATTTGAAATTCTTAATAGTGAAGATATGTTGAATTGTTTTCTTTGAGCTGATAAAAAGAGCACTTCAACAAGGTGGCTGCAGACAAAATCAAATAAAAACTAATGTTCTATAGCTATTTGTCCTTTCACCCTTTATGCCCACGTATTTTAAGTGCTGCCTTTGCTTGGCAACGCAAAGGCAGCACTTATGTCAAGCCCCACAGCCACTTCATGGGACATGAAGGTCTGCTGTCATCTCTTCCACTGTACCCTAGCTGGTTGTAGGACGAAATAATTGACCCATTACCCCTAGCTGAAAAGGCCCCTGAGCAATGGGCTTACAGCTCCTCATTCTAGCACCAAGCTGTGACACTGGGAGAGTTACAAGACACCTGTGTTGGACGAGCACTCCTGCTGTTCCTAAAGTCCTGCGCAAATGGGGGAAAATCTGCTGCTACCACTGTTTTAAGCAGCATGTCAATTAGACTTGTTCCAAGCAGGGTTCAATGACATGGTACATAAACTGGCAGTAGCAGCTGGTGACATAGCTATCCCAGGTCTCCACCTCAGCAGTGAAGCAGGACAGATGTTTGCAAGCAGTGGTCTAACCTAGTGTTCATGGAATCATTTCACTGCCTGATTCACCTACTGCCACACTGTCATGAGGAAAAGACCCAAGGCAAATATGCATAATGTCAAAAATGAGCTGCTGGTCCAGTTTTTAGGGGATGTGAGGAAAGCCCGCTTTGAGCCCACACCCAAGACACGGACACTTAACATTTCTGTCCAGACAGAAACTATTGTCCCTCTTTCTTCCCACCTTGTTCATAGCTTGTAATCACAGTTTGCAGATATCCTTTCTTTTCTTTTGAATCTTTGTTCCCACCTCAGCAGGAAAAGTTCTATTGAAGAGGCTTGTATGCCTTTCTCAACTCAGTACAAGGTGAACATCCTTCCCTATTGCTCTCACAAAGTGTTAATCCTTCCTCCTGCTCTGTGCTGACTGATCTGTCAGCTGCCAATGCTGTGCTGGTGACCACCTCCAAATCGCTCCTGCTGTGCTTCAGGATTTTTCTTAGAGGTGAATGAGTGACAGAGTCCTGATGCAATAGAGCCACAGCAAAGGTGGTGCAAGAGAAACTAAGAGAGGAGGCTCTCTCCTGTGAGTTTCCTCTCTGCAGGAGTCCTCAAGGGTCAAACTTCACCACTTAAAGCCCATTTCCTTTCCTCTGCTCCTCACTACTACCTACTGCCACCCCTTTGATTAGCAGGACCAATGAATGGATACAAAAAGGTCAAAAATGGGATGTAAAGTCTCATAATTTCTCACAAGAGGATGCTCTCTGTGGTGAAGGAGGAGGAAACAAATAACCTAATTTTTATCACAACAGGGAACTGCCTGATGGGGTCTGGGAAAAGGAAACCCAGGTAAGCACTTAAAAATCGTTTACCTGGTGCTCTCTCATACTCTTATGGCAGCCTTAACTGTTCTGTTTTATCATGGGAACGTGTTCAAATCCCTCATGCATCCCATAGAAGCCCAAGTGTCCCTCTGGGACCCCCAGTTCCAGGGGAGGTTGAATGCCTGTGGAGACCCATGATCCATGGAGCTCTGACTGGTGTGGACATTCATTGCACGGATATTTCCCATTTCAAGTAAATTGAAAACAGCCTTAATGGGCATTTCCTTGTACCTTTCTCTGAGTTTTTTATCTCTCTTTTCTTTGCTGCAAACCCGTGATTCCAAGTCAATCATATTTCTCTATGACACCTTTATTTTATTAATTCTGTTGCCAGAAACATGCAAGGCTCCTTAGTCTGCTGAACCTGTGTCTGTTCTCAGCAGAGACATTTAGACAGACTCCAGCCCCTTTCCCCATACTGCAGCATACCCAGAGCTTATGGAGCCCACAATGCAGAAAAATATTCATTTTGTTGAGGGAACAAGAATACATAAATGCTTCCTTCTTTGTCCTTCTTTTTGTCTAACTACCTTCCAGATGTTTCAGATTCTGTGGTTCACATATAGCCAAGTAATGCTCTTGTTTTTGCACAGCAGGAAAGAAAGGGATTTCAAAAATGGACACATAGCAGTTTCTTAGGTCTGCTGCTTATCAAATATTTCCTGGCAACTCCCTGTAATCCCTGATCCCTTTTTCAGATTTTCTCTCTGAAGCAATTGAAGCCTTCTGTTTCACAATCAGCTCCCATTCCATATGATAAAGTTCAAAATGGCCTTAAGTGGAAATCATTTCACTTGGTAAAACCAGTTCTGGTGTGTGGCACCCTGCAACAAACATCTAACCCTACAATCAAGCATGTGATATAAATGAATTTCCTACTTCATTCACTGTTAAATATATTGTCCTCATCCAATTTAACTTTTTTTTTTGCTGGTGGCATTTGTCAGTGTGTATTTTTTTTTCTTTGTGAAAATGTGTTACAGGAAAGGCACTATAACTACATTTCTTTTATTTTTCAGGGGACTACAGGGCCAGATTACTTACTAGCAATCTTTCTTCCCTCTTGTTCACTTTCTTCAACCATAGCAGATTTGTACTATTGCAGTCTAAAGCTGAGACCTTGATGAACTGGAAAAGTTTGTGCTATTAAGCTGTCAACTTTGCCAAGCTACCAATCTGATTTTGCAGATTTTATTCCTTTTGAAACTTTCCAAATGTTTGTTGATAAAGCCTATGACATGCTATGGTTTAAAGCTTTACATTTTATGGGATATGGCTCAGAGTTTTGCTGCTTTCTTCCTCATCTTGCTTTCAGCCTGACAGCTAGGAATAATGTGACTTTATGCATGACACTTGCCCAAGAAGCATTGTGTGTCCTTACAATCCCAGGCAAGTCTGAGACCAGTAAAAGTGATATTTTTAACATTATAGAATCATAGAATGGTTTGAGTTAAAAGGAACCTTAAAGATCATCTAGTCCAACCCCTAAAGATCATTCTTCTTCAAAGTCTCATCCACTGTCTAGCAGCAGCTCACAGATACACCTGATTTTTATAACTAAACCCCTCAGTTTTTACAACTGAATGATACTGGGGAATAAGTGTTTGTCCAATTACCAAAATAGGATTTTATGTTTTCTCTGCTGGACATGAAATGCAGATTTAGAATCCCTTTCTCAGATGTTTATTCTTGCAGAAGCCATGTATATTTTAGGCCTTCTTAAATCTCCAATGGCTGCCTTTATCCAGCAACTCCAATTTCATTCTTCATCCTGTCAAAGTATTTGCCATTATCTATACTTCTTGTATGTGTTTTGATTCAACATGATAAAATACTGCAATATTTAAGTTTTATTCAGCCATGCCCACATAACACTGAAACACTCCGTATTGTCATCTAGAATTATAGTAGAATTTTTATATAAATAGTCCAGCTACAGATAATTTTTTTT
>WBNO01005152.1:0-10375 GCA_013400575.1 Peucedramus taeniatus | reverse complement strand
CTTTAGGAAAAAAAAAAAAAAAAGTATTGAGTAATTTATCTTATTAAAATATTTATGGATGAAATAACTGTAGCTCATCCCTCAAAATTTGTGGTACTCAAATATCTTTCTGTGTCCCTGATATGGACAATAAAATAGATAAGAGAAGTTTAAAAAGTGAAGTCCATTTGGCCTTAAATAAGGTAGGAAGCTAACCTTTTCTGCAATGGGGTTTCTCCTGACTTTCATAATCATGAACTGCTCCAGATGTATGTAGACATTGGGCAAGTAATTTTTGCCTGCTCCCAGTTTATCCATTGTAAATTCAGTTACTGATGTTGGGAAAACAGCAACATCTGGATCAACAACTTTTTACATCCCTCAGTGGCATGGATTCTGTGATAAAGGAATTTGCTAAAGATTTCTTGAAGTGTTACTTAGGTTTTGGGTAGTAGATTTTTTAGGTTATACAGGAAATTCAAGTGTTTTCCTCTTTGATTGTTTTCCATGTCATTAAAAACTACAGCTCATGTTAATTCTAATTCTATTATTATTGAATCTTCTCTTAAAAACTATGCTAATTCTCTATTCTTAATTCTGTTTCACTGAGGTTATTCATACTGGTTAACAATAGTTTTTTTCAGATATGTAACATGAGAGAATTTATCACATTCTTAGTAAATAAATAATAAGTTGGTTGCTAATAAGATTAATTTAAAGCATATCTGCATAGTTGCATACTTGCATAACATTCCCAAGAAGACAAATAATACTCTTTCTTGAATGATGCTTCAAAATATTTAATTTTATTTAATTAATCCCTTAACAGACATAATAATTTAATTGCTATTACACCATTGCAGTAAATAGAAGTAACAACTGTAGAAAACATAATGTGAAATGATGCTTGTTAAATATGGAATAACTCCTGAGGACTGCCAGGTTAAGTGATCATGTGGCTGACTCAGTATTCTGCTACCAGAAGCCAAAGTTTGCTCTCAGAACAAAATGCAGGCATGAAAAAGAAGGGATGGCAGGTGGGGGGAATCTGTCTGGACCAGGTTTTGATTCAGGCTGCTGGGCAAGGTCTCACTGCTTGGATTCACTGCCAGTGTGAGACCCTGGAGCTCCAGGTGCTGTGTGACCCTGGCTGGGCAGGTCCTGTGCTCACCACTCTCTGCTTTTCCAGGGCTTTCCAGGGTTTCACCAGCTGGGAATGGTCAGAGAGCTCCATCCTGTTGGAACACAGGGCACAGGGAATGTTTCTCTGCCTGTCCTGGCAAGTCCTGGTCCCCAGCAGAACGCTGCTTTTAACCTTTGTCCATGGGGAAAGCTTCCCAGACTTTGGGGTGAATTGGAATCTACGAGTGTGTGCAATAGATGGCAGTGCAGTTTATCACAGGGTGAAAAACTTGGAGTTTGGGGTTTTTAGTATGGAGGTAGATAGAAGACAGGATGGAGGATTTTGGGTGTTGTCTGATCTCCTTCTTGTTCTTCATCTGCTCCATTTTCTGCTGTGTTGGTGGCACAGAGTGATTGGTTAGAAAGAACCACAATGCAAATGTTGCATGAACAGAAAAATAATTAGTTATTGGTGGAAAGGTAGAAATAAAATATGTTCCCTATATCCTAAATTCCAAAACCTCCTGAACTCTGAGTGCTGCTGCAGTACAAATGACAAAGAGTTGTCTGTTGTTCCAGCAGAATTCCTGCTCAGATGAATCTCCACAGAGGTTTGATTTTTCAGGAAATTGAGGGTGGTAATACCCAGATTGCCAGTTCTTCTGGCAGGAGAAAAAACTGGGTTTGTGAGCACGTTTTGTCTGCAGGCTCTTTCTCTGCCATCATCAAAGTCAGTGGAATGGTAGGGAGGGTCAAACAGAGGTGAGGATCACTTGTACTGGTGTCCTCATCTTCTTTCTTTGTCGTGGAGGCAGTGAGCAGGACTGTGACTGTGCTTAGGAGGCAAGGTTCAGCCAGCTGTCATTGTCTCTGTGCCCGCTGCAGAGAGCAAATGACAATTAAAAGGCCTCCTCTGTTCCTTCAGCAGGTAGCTCAGGTTCTGTTAATTCCATCAGGTTCTAATAATTCTATTCCTCCCTCATTGTCTGCGAAGAGGTTCTTTTTCTCCTGTGTGTTTTGAAGCCTCAGGTGCTCACCCACAGCCATAAATTTGCTTTAGGCTTGTCTTACATATGAATGATCATCTCTCAGAAGTACCTCTGATTCTTTGTTTCTGAGTCTCAGCCTACTAGAGAAATGGTGTAGAGTCTCACAGCAAATCCTGCATGGGCAGGACAGGCTCTCTTCTCATGCCTTTGGGCAAGAAAACCACCCCTTTGTCAGAAGCAGTTTCATCTGATGATCAGCAGCTCACTCAAATGGCACATGCAAGCTGCTGTCCATCCTCCAGTAACTCAGTATTTACTGGGAAAACAGCACAGTGCTGCACCAGCCACTGAGCTTTCCGTGCCCCTTGGAGGGCAAAGAAGCTCAGGAGAACTGGAATATTTTCAGCTTCAAGGCATAAAATTGGCCTGCACTCTTCCTCAGAAAAAGGAACAGTCATAACAAGAAAGCATCCTGTAAACAGTGAGTTACTGAAGGAGCTCCAATACAAAAGAGAGATAGGAGAGAGATGGAGAAGGTGAGAATACCACAAAGAAATATAGAAATAGTGCTCCTGCATGCAGTGATGTAGTTAGCAAAGGAAAAATTCAGTCCGAGCTCAAATTGGCAAATGATGTCAAACAGAAGCAAATGAAAGGCTGTTATTGCTCTGTTACAGAGTGGAAGCACGGTGAAGCTGCAGGTGTGCTGCTGAATGGGGATGGAAGGTTAATTAAAAATGCCCACAGAAAAGACAGAAGTAGTCAGTGCCCTCTTCACATCACTCATCATGGGTGAGATCAGCCCCCAGCTCTCTGTGCTGAGAAGCAATGACAAACAAATGTATCAGAGAGTTCATTTAAGGACCATCTCCACAGACTGGACACCTTCCCCAGTTTCAGGGGGGAAAAAAATCACCATGAGAGTAACTAGCCACGGGAGCCAGGAAAGTGATGGACTTTTCTTGATGAAAATATTCAAGAGATACTTAGACAGAGAATGGAGAACTTGATCTAAGGCACTGCTTTCCATGGAAGTTTGAGGTCCCATTCAAATCTGGACCTTCATATCATTTTTATTATCACTTCTAGTTTCTGCAGAAGAATTACAATGAATGAAAAAAGTAAGTAGTCTGATTACAAACCTGTTGTACATTTCTAGTGGTGACTTTAATAAGCACTTGTACATAGCTCAGTTTAAACTTCATTTCTCTCTTTCTCTCATGTCTGACAGTCCTGTCCCCCTGCACTAAAGATCACAGAAGTAGCTGCAGAGAGAGAGGTTTTATTCCCCAAAACACTGAAATTTTTATTCTGAATTATTTCCTCATAGTGTTTGAGCTTTGGCTTCTGTCATTAGCTCTTAGCTTCTGTTTAAGGGTCAGTGGAAAAGCACTTTTTCTAAGTCATTATTTTAAGTCAGTAAAATTTGTTTTAATGATAAGATTTTGTTGTAATTTCTGGTATTTGCAGCTACTGACCAGGTTATGCCTTACATCTTGCCTTAGAGCAAGATGTGATAACATCCTCACAGCTCCCACTTGAATAATTTCCACTTTGTTGCTCTGTTGCTTTGGTACACCCCTCTCTGCTTTTTGGAAAGCTTTTGTGCTGCCACACAGAAAGAAGGAGGCACAGTTTTGTACCTCCACTCCAGGAAATTCTGCCCTCAAAACAATCCCTCAAACATTTTGGCAGATCTCCCTGATCTTTAAGGTCTTAGTGAGGAACATCTGAATTTCCACCCTGCACCAGAACAATATCCAGCTGACTACCATGCTTTTCCAGGAGTGAATAATGTTTACTCCCCTCAGGTGTCCTGTGGAACCTTTTAGGGCCTCACCAGACAGAGGTGGTGTGATTACCAGAGGCTGTGCTGTCACAAACCTGCAAATACTCACCCAAATATTGCCTTCCAATGGGATAAGTCAACATTGTTATGACTTCAGGCTCTGTCTCTTGGACACTCCACAGCCTTGGTGGCTGGGATTTCACAGGCCAGCCTCCCAGCCCTGGTGATGTGGCTAATTCCCTCCCCAGGCTGCAAGTCCAAGAGCTCTCTGAGCTTGCCACATGGTTTTCCCAGGACACATGTGATTGCCAGCAAGCCTAATTACTTTTTGGCTGATGCAAGACATTCAGAGGGGAGAAAAATATCATCAAAAAAAGAAAGGGCACGATTGTACACACTAGCCTGCCTTTATGTGTTAGCCTGCCCCTGTGGCCATGCAACCTTAAGGTTTGGATTAGATGCTTTTAAAGACTCCACACTTCTTTGTCTCCCTTTTTCCTCCTGAAAGTGGTCCTTTCCTCTCCTTCCAGCAGATGTTTTTCTGCTCTCAGTCTTTCCTCATTTTTTGGCATGACTGAAGAGAGAACACTTCCTGGGTTGTCATTAGTCTCCTTGTCAAGAGCCTCACAGATCAGGCCTGTCAGATGTGCAAAATCTATCACCACCTCATCCACAGTTTACTTGTTACCCTGCCGAGTTTCAGATTGGAATAATTAGTTTGCCTTGAGCCATTGCCAATTATTTTGCTGCTGTATGATTAAATGGACTGTAACTGAATAGCTGGTCACCAAGATTTAATGACTCTCCACTGTTATATCTAGCCAAGTTAAAGGTTTTTTTTTTTCTTTCTTTCTGTCACCTCCCAGAGGACTTCAGCTGAATCTGAAGGCAAAAGGTCACAGGCATGCACAACAATGAGAACAGAATTTGCAATGTAGAACAGAATAACATCGAGGGTCCTTTGTATCAGACAGAGTTTATAAGCAGGGTGGTTAACAGGTTGTTTTGCATGCACACAGAGACAGACACAAATAAGAAAAGTGCAAAATGGATTTACTTATAGCAGCTATATCTTTTTTCCTAATTAAGAAAACTCTCTTCTTGAGTATGCAACCCAGCTGGATCAAAGCATACTTTTAAAAAGAAAGTTATATGCTCAAGAAAATTGATTCTTCATCTGTGACTAAGATTCTTGTAATAAATTAGTGTTTGTTTCCCCAGACTGATCTCCTGGAACTTAGACATTTGTTCTCTAGTTGGAAATTGCCGTCTCACTATAAAAAAAAGGCATACTCTGTTTTTAATGTTTCTGTGCCAAGGTTTGATCACTATCACATAACTCAGCTGTTGAAACTGTAAATGTATTAAAATGAAAGAATTTTGTTTGAGTCTTGGACTTAAACATTGTGGGCAATTAATCTGCAGTCTGGACCAGCACATTTGAGCACATCAGCAAAAAGATTTCGATAGTTCTGTGTCTTGCTCAGAAAAGAAATCACAGTGTCCCTATAGCACAATCTGTTAAGCAAAGCTTTCAGCAAATGTGGGTCTGTGGGTGATCAGCAAAAGCACTGATGTGATTTTTGTAGTTGGATGTAGATGTGTAGATCTGATCTATTAATTCAATCACGTAAATGCAAAGCGGTGCCTCCTACATCCCTTGGTATTGCAAACAGCCAAGCAATGATTCATCAGACCAACATCTTCTTGATGAGAAAACTGAATCATTGAAGGCCTTCTGTGCTCAGATCAATGAAGAAAAAGATACTGCCATTCATTCACATTCTTCTGGCAGCTGCAATATGCAGGTACTGCCCCAAACACAAAAGGCTTTTCCCTGTCCTGGAATGTTCCTGCTGCTCAGCACCACGATCACAGACAGTCAGCTGGCAGCTGTGCATCCCCAAAGGAGACCTTTGGCTGCCTTTCACCCTGAACCCCTCTTCTTCAGATCCTCTTTTCCAGCCAGGACAAAAATTGCTGAGTGCCTCTCTGACCTGGACAAGGCCAGCTGGCACAGTCTGGTGGCACACATTGGTTCAGGGAGGGAAGAGGCCACTTCTTCCTGTCTAGCCAGCCATGCTTCCAGCCCTGGGGGAGAAGCTGGCACTTCTGCCAGGAGCATCTGCCTGGGCTGTATCACATTTCTGCTCTTATCACCACAGGGAAAGAGTCCCTGAGCATAAGGAGCAGGGGGAGAGCCTTTGGGTGTGAGGCTGGCAGTGGGGTGCATGCCTGGCCAGCAGCAGGCAGGGATCCTTAGGGACTGGGCTGTTTAGCCACAGAAATGTTGTGTCTTTGAATTCAGAACAATGTTCTGGCTGTCTGGAGGCTTGGAATAGGTTGGAAGAAGAGGCAGGGAAAGGCAGGATATGCAGGAGGAGCAAGCTGTCCCAACAACCATCTGAGTTGGCCATGACAAAATCTGGGGCTGGAGCAAAACCAAGCCCCAGGAATTCGCCAGATTTCTCAGATGATTACACTGAGAAAGTCCTGGGCCAGTGAGGTAAACCCAAGGCATGCATTTTCAGATTAATGCTGATTTTTATTTGTTCATAAGTGACTTTGACAGGATTGTTTCTGGACTTCAGACTTTTATCAAAGCTTCAGGATAAGATGCTAAGAAGAAAGAGCATCTATCAAAAATACCTCCTCACAGTCAAAGCATATATACCAAAAAAACCCCAAATCTGATTTAACCACTGCTCAATCCTACTACTGTTCAAGAGAAGAGAGGTATGTAAGGGAGTGTCAAAATAAGATACAATAAATGCACTTACAAGCAAGCTGTGCAATGGACAAAAAACCTCCAATTCCTAGTGTGTTTGTCCGCATGGAACCTTCAATATCCAGTGGAATAAGGCTGTGTAGCTGCAGAAATACTATCACTGTTTCTCTCTTCACTATCAACCCACAGATTTTTCACAGATTTTCACAGTTCTTATGGGGAAGCTAATTGCCAAGTTTGGATGAAATTTGCAAGCGATTTTGGAGGTCACACAAACTGTTTTCACAGAAGCTAACTAGACCTTAACTAACCTTAAGCAAGTCCACTACACCTGCAGGTACTGCTGTGTACAAGCACTAATTAATTTCTGCTAATTAAAATTATTCAGAGGCAGGTACAGCTATCTCTGGCTTTAATGTAATCACTAGGTAAGCCTGGGTGGAAATCAGAAACCCTTGTTTTGCATCTTCAGAAGTTGATTGTGTGCACATCCATCTGTGCAAAAGAAATATGATTCTCTCCTGCAGACAGCAGATAAATATCATGTCAGCTCTCCTCCGCTGCTGAATCCCTGGATGATCCTGTTATCTTTCCTTCATTGTTGTTTTCCCTGGCAGCAGGAGCCCTTCAGCAGTCCTTACTCTGTGCCCAGAGTGGGAGGTGGGGTGTGAGGCACTCAGCCACAGCACCCCCAGGCACATCCTCATCTCTGTTTCACCAGGGACCAGCGCTGGGAACCTGAGCACAACACTTCATTTGTGGTCTGCTGGCTTCTTCTCCACATTTTTTTGTTTCTCTTGTCTATTCAGCCCTGTAATCTTTTCAAAGGCTGGGACTGTCTCTGACTGTCTAGACACACAGGACCTATTACAATGGGACATTGATTTCTGATGGGGTCTCCATCTGCTTACTGTATTGCAAATGATTACTGCTAACTTTAAAAGAGCTACCATTTCAGCATCAGGGTTCAGCAGTAATAAGGGCATTTGGACTTTTTTGCAAAGGTAAATAATGCCTCTACTAATGTACTAATGAACAGAGAAATTATCTATTTCAAAATCACAGAAGTTTGTAGGTTAGAGGTGGATTATGTGGTTTTCATGCTTGGCCAATGATGTATGCTCTTGCTTTCTTTCTCTGCTATCTGCTGAAGCCAACTGAAATGTCTGACAAGTTGCTTCGTTTTTCTGTGCAGTATCTGTAAAGTATACTGCTATTTCTTAGCACTTTTTGTTGTTGTTCTTATCACTACAGCCTCTGAATGTCTCAAAACAGCTCAAGAATTTATTTGTAATACATAAATGTTGTTGTACCCATTTTTACAGAGTGAAATATAAGGGCATGAAGTGGTATATAGACATGTAAAAATTATCATCCAAGGAAGAAAAATCCAAATGTCCTGTCTAATGCTTTAATCATGGGTCTAGCCTTTCTACAGTACAGTATTTTATTGGAAAGCCTCAAGGAAATCTCTCCTTGACACATGAAAAATAATAAGCATGATCCCTGCCAAGATTTTTTTTTTTTTTTGAGTTGACAAAACCGTTGCCATGTCAAAACAGTTCTCAGAATTGCATCTTTTGTCTGATTTTTCACATCCTTTTCCTCTGCTCATGTAGGCAAGCAAGAAGATTCTGGGAAGCTGCAGCTTCCTTTAGAAATATCCCTTTCTTCCCCAACGATGTGACCACCTAAGAGAGCAGAGGGGAGGCACAGGACAGGGAGGATGTTTGGCACGGGGTGGATGAGCAGCAAGAGACATCCCTCTGTCCCTTTGCAGGATAGCAGCTGCAGCACCATCACAGGCCTTGAGAAGACAGAAATAATGTGTTTTGTGGCCCAATTGTTCAGCCTTGGCAAGTGACCCTGGAGAGTCAG
This sequence comes from Peucedramus taeniatus, assembly GCA_013400575.1. Classification (NCBI taxonomy): domain Eukaryota; kingdom Metazoa; phylum Chordata; class Aves; order Passeriformes; family Fringillidae; genus Peucedramus; species Peucedramus taeniatus. The sequence goes on along the minus strand of WBNO01005152.1, from coordinate 1,890 downwards.
TGTTAGCAGCTATTGACACCAAGAGCAGCAGTCTCTTCCTGCTTTTGTGAGAGCACACTTTGGATTACCCAGGGTGCTCTACAGTCCTGCTTTTGAAACATGCCCAGCTCACCAGGCATCCCAACCTAGTGGGAAAGAAAAAAGTAATAATTAAAAAGCAAACCGAAAAAAACAAAATGAAACAAACAAACGAAAAACCCCAAAAACAAAAACAAAAACAAAAAAAAAAAAAAAAAAAAAAACCACAAAAAAAACCACAAAAAAAAAAAACCCCAAAAAAAAAAAAAAAAAAAAAAACCACAAAAAAAACCACAAAAAACAAAGACAAGCAAAACAAACAAACAAAACCCCCCCCAAAAAAATAAAAAACACCACACAAAAAAAAAATCCCAAACAAACAACAAACAAAAAAACAACCAAAAAACACAACAACAACAAAAAACACAAAAAAACCACTAACAAACCAGCAAAGGCTGCTATGCAGAGCAGCATTTGAATAGACAGCAGCCAATTTGCCAGTACAACAATTCTGCATTGAGCTGATTCCTAGATATGAATATCCCTTTCAGGGAGAGCTTCCCCAAATGAGGGAAATCCAGAAGCTGGCTTTTGAGAGTGAAATTCCCTGGGAATTCAGCATACAGCTTTGCCTGGCAGTGTTCCCACCAAAGAACCAACAAAAAGCAACTGGCTCTAATCCTTCTCCTTATGTATTTTGGCAGCTTTCTTCCATTTAAAAGGAAAATAAAAATAAAAGTCCATCTTGCTCCCACACTGGAAGAGGTCCAAGATACACACATTGGGAGTACAGGAACTGGCATTTAAGGTCCTCCTGACACTTTTTATGCTGGGTCTTTGATCACACAGAAAAAGGCAGTTTATTTTTGCCTTTTATGGTCTTAAAACAAAAAGTTGCTCTTGGAAGCTGTCTGCAATACAATTTGGTGCTCAGCCTTCCCCATAAAACTGTTCAGTGCCATAAAACAACAAACACCTCAATAATCCTGGTCAAGCCTCCTGTGTATCTCTTCTGAACCATGAATTTTGTGAAGATTAAAATAAATGTAAGACAAAAACTGCACCTTTGTTTTGTTTTGTCTTGTCATTTGTATGACTTTTTTTTTTTTTTTAAAGCAGCAAATGTTTGGGAGCTCAAACCTGTACTAAGACACTTTTAGTGTCATAAGCCTTCATGCTTTTTAGATAAGATGAGGTTTGAGATAAAGTTGTGGGGAAGATACAGTGTGAGATGATGGCAAAAAGCCATTTTTGTCACTTCTGCTGCCCTGCAGGCATGCTGTCCTCAGACAGGCATATCAGAAAGCCTGATCCAGGATTTTTATAAACTCTGCTGCTCTGCCCAGGTCTGCTCTAAGTGATGTGTTTTCTCTGTCAAGCATTTAGTCATGCAGAGTATTAGCTCCTAGTATTTGTAGAGAACTTCTGTTCACTATGACACTTTGACCTTTATGCGGGAACAAAAACAAGACATTGCAGTTGTCCAAGTGATTTATAGTAAAGATGTTATGAATTGGCATTTAAAATAGGTATTGTTCTCATGTAGCAAGCATCAGGCCTTGTATTTCATCAGATAACACGTCTTAATTTGGCTGTTAGGGAAAAGTTATATCTTACCCACATGAAATACTCTTGTTTATCCCAGGAGTGGTTTCAGAAGCAGTTTGGAGAGGGCAGAATTCCCAAACTGGAAAGAAAAAATTATCTGCTTTTATTCAGACAGACCTAGAAGGGCAAATATGGAAGGGCAGCTTAAATGGTCAGATCCTCAGATGTTGTGATGTCCTGGAATCAGTGGAGAATCTGATTTACATGTACAGAATGCCTAGCAAGTGTCTAACTTGAATACTCTGGAATTTAACAAGGAGAGGA
>WBNO01005075.1:0-12663 GCA_013400575.1 Peucedramus taeniatus | reverse complement strand
AAAAAAAGAAAAAAAAAGGGAAAAATGGTTTGACCAGCAGCTTGCCTAAAGATTTTACAGCCACTAGTTGCATTAAAATATAAATTATGAACAATATTTCCATCTATTACTGACTAAATCCTAAAAGAAAACAATTCATAATACAAATATTACAATTGAAAAACCTAGTGCTAAAACAAAACCTAATCTTATTAAACCCTACTGGATTCTGCGAATATTGTTGTTCTATTAAATAACAAGCATGACTAGATAGGAGACAAGAGATATCTAAGCCANCATTATCTGAGTTTGTATGTCTGAATTCTGAAAAATTTTGATTCCCTGTTATCAAAATATATATTTTACAGAAGTATCCACCATATACAGCATTTCAGTGTTTTAAAACATACAGAGTTTTAAAATAAAGAAAGCTACCAGTAAAGTTTACAATTCTATTTGTATAGTTTATATTCCTCCAAGAGTCATATTTTGCAATAGAACCATATTACCCTAGGTTAAAAACCTAAATATCAACTATTTTCCTAGTATCTGAATCTCAGAAGGCATTGTTAAAAACCTGACAAGTTATTCCCTGTGAGTTATTTTCATCACCATAACTGGAATGTGTCAGAAGCTTTGTGAGGCAAAAAGCCTTTGGCTAATCTGAAAAACTTGAAGTTTGTTTTTTCATCAGGTCTGAGAGAAAAAATATTGTAAGGTGAGAAGCATTTTAAACCCCTAAAGATAGATAAAAGTGATTGAACAACACTTGAATTTTTTTCTAACTTTCAATTCACATAAATCTGACTATTATTTTGCCTTTTGTTATTTTAGGTTTTGATGTAATTTTTAAATTTTGATTAAACCTGACTCATTTTGCAAGGAGTGGTATAGCAGTGCTACCTCCCACTTTACAGAAAGAAACTACTTTCATTCCTGCACATATAGGTTGAGAAACTAATTATTACTGTGTTCATTAAGCAATTCTTTGAAAATTACTGTAAAAATATACCTAAGGACAGGAAATAATGTTTCCTTTTAGATAAATTGAATATGTATCTGTATAAAGCCCAGAGCAAAAGACTGCCTTGCTCTGGAAAGACCAGATCAAAAGGGCTAGATTAATTGCTGAAGCAAATATTTCACACAATTTTAATATATATTAGAATTGTGGCAGTAGTAATCTAGTGATGAAGAAATGTGAGAGCAGCTGACCTTGGCTCTCATCATTTGTGACCTAATCAGATGCATTCCTGCCCTTGCCTGTATCCTTGAATCCTGACTGCATGGTTCAGCTAGTTCTGTGCTTACACAGCTATTTCCAGCTGGTTACTCAATGATACATGAGCCTAGAGGAGGCACAGGAGGAAGAGAAGCTATACATTTCAAATCTGACCTCGTATATAATAAAAGTCTCTTTTCTGGGTGGAAAAAAAAATGTGTGTATCTATTTAGGAAAAGAATCCCAGTTAAAATATGGAAATCATGATGGTCTGCAGACCTACAAGTATATGCCAAGCATTTGGTCAAGCACCTCTTCTCAGAGCTGACTGGGATGCAAAGGGACTTGCATAAAATTGTGAATGTTTAGGGACTTTTGAACCCAGACTGTACCTGAGGTACTTATAATGACTGCAGAACTCTACCAAGTCTTCTCCAGAAAATGACACCTGAGAGTATCTTTGGCATAACCTGAGAGGCTTTAATCTAGCAATGTCATAAGACCTCAACCAATTAATACTGCTGTTTAAATCCTGTGAAAAATGACTACCACACATACAACATGATCCTCTGTTGTTAGAGTTGGAGGATGATGTTGAATCTCAACTTTTATGGGTTTTTTTTTGTGCCAAAAGACACAGAATGTGTAAATTATTATTTAAATCATTCCCTTCTCTGTAATGGACAAGAACTACAGGTTCTTGAGAAGGGACTACTATGCAACAAAACTCTCTTATTAGTAAATTATAAATAGAAAGTGTCTACTCTGTGTGTAAACCTCAACATATTTTGTAGAAATATCTTCTCCATTCACAACATTTTGAGTATTAGATTTTGGAGTTTGCACTGATACAGATTACCAACAGCTGGTAATCATTGCAAATTATCTTCAGTATATATCTTAAAGAGTTACTATTCAAAAAAACAATGTAGTCTAGATAGTAAAACATATAAGGACAGCACAAGTGACCTTAAGCATCTGGCCATATCCTATATTACTTTGCAAAATTCCTTTGTGGAATACTCTTAGAAGTGTTTGTGGAGGTGCATGGCTCGATTGTTAATGGCTTCTGCTCTGACACCTGAAAAAACTTTATTTTGTGTATATAATTAGCCTTCTTACTGTTGCATGGCAGTAGTTTGAAATGGGCTGCCTGTTCCAACATCTGGAAATTGAGAACATATAGCTGATAGTTCATAAATTAAGAATAACAAAACCATGGAATGGAACACCCAGGGTTTTTCAAGCAACCACACAGATCAAGACAAATATGAATCATTTCAACCAGTTTTGCATGACCTCTGATACGCCTCATTACAATTAACAAGGATGCATGTGAACTGAAAGATACTGAAAAAATAGCTAATCAAGACCAACTGTAAGAAACCAACCTCTAGCTCATTAAAAATGATAGTCCTTTGAGTATTCTCAATGTTTAAAGTAAAAGGAGCTGTAAGAAGACTCTTTTTTTGGGGGACATATGCAAGGATTTGAGAAACTTCATTTATAAGCACTGCTTATTTTCTGATCATTTGTAGAACAAAAAAATCTTGGAATTTTAATATTCCCTTTAAAAAACCAAAGCATTTTGTTCAAACCTTTGACAAGTTCATCAAAAAGCAGGCTCCAAATTTTTAGCAGTTTTTCTCTAGTAATAAACTACAGCCAGTATACAGGAGAGTGAAAATATTCAAAAGTTTGCTGCTGAGGAGCAAACCTTTACCCAGTTCCCAATGCTTCTTTGCTGCAAATCTGAGTTCTTAAATCTCACTACAACTGACCCTGTTATTCTCCTCTAAATAATAAAAGTAAATGTGTTGCTACTTTTGCTGACAACTAAGATGATTTTATTAATTCATTAAGTTGGAAAGATCAGCTCTGGAAAACTGCTTTTAACTGAGATAATCTACCTTTACCCTGCATGACTATCATGTCTGTTTAAGAAGAGAGGACTTTCTAAGTGTGAAAGTTATGCATTCATTTGCTGTCCCTTTGAGAAAACGTCCTGGTTGTGCTTTACAGGTGCTCAGCGGGAAGAATGCTGACTGCCATTTGCTAGCTCTACACAGCACACAGACTGCCCGTCAAGCAAGAGATGGAAGTGGATGCCAGAGTGGGCAAACCCAGCACACAGTGTTTCGTACCAAGCTCCTTTTCAGCACCTCAGCAGGAGCTGAGGTGAATGCCTTGCACAGGTTCTATCATCTTCTCTGACCATTGATCCTGGTATGCATCCAGACTTGCATCTTGGATCACAGGAAGGAGTTTGACATCTGATGTGATCATAGAACAAGGTCAAATCAGGCTACTGCCTGAAGATCTTCTCTAAAACTTTCCAGGTGATGGATAGAAGAATAATGTTAGAACAAGTGCTCAATGTATCTTCCTTAATTTTTGTATGATATGAATCACCTAAAGTAGTCAGATGTGTTAGCAGACTACTCAGTACTGAATTTTAGTTAAATGGAGGTCACCTCTTTAAATCTCTGTGTACAAAATATGCTTTGTCATACATGCCGATAATCCAAATCCCTTTACTGCAGTAAGCTTAGGTTCATTTCAAATACAAGAATGAAAGAACAAAAATTGATTTTTCTAGAAGTTAGCATTAAAGAGTAGCCAAAGAATGAAATTTGTTTGAAGTTTTTGTGATAGCGATTACAGCACCAGCATCAAGTTTAATCTTTTTTTAAAGCCCATTTACATGGAAAATTAATTTATGACAAGCAGTTGAGTCCCACAGGATATAACAATTTATTGCTTTCCTTACGGTTTTTGGATGTTTTCTCACCCTTCATTGCCTTCAATATATTACACTCATAACACAAAGCCTCTAATAAGTTACAGAAAGTGTAATTCAATGAAAGAATGTATTAGGTATTGTGCCTTACAAGTATATCAAAGGAAAATTTTATTTTAAAATGTCTTCCTGTTTTACAAAAAAAAAAAAAAAAATAGTCCCAGTAATTACTGGAAATGTCCCCTCAAAGCACAGACTCCTTTTAGCCATCCAAATAGATGCTGAGATCAAAAGGTAAGTTGCACGCATTAAGGGCAAATGTTGAATCAGCAGCTCTTGTTTAGTTTAACAAAGATGTATTCATGAGCATGAGATGAAAAGACCATTTTGCACATGATTACAATCAGTGCTGAAGAATTCTTCTCATAAATAAGGACTTCCCCTCAGGCTGCATGGTAAACAGCTGGACCTGTACAAAACCAATTATTAAAGTCTTTCCAAGATGCTGGAATGCTACCTAGAATGAAATTTTCTGTAGATACTTCCTTTCACCCCCTGTTTTCTCTTTAATTAGCCCTACTGAGATGTAGAGATCATTAACACGGTCAGAGAACAATGTTAGTATGCCGGTTTGTGATATGAGGGGATATCACTGAGGAAATAGAAAGCTTCCTGTTCCCCTCTAAAACTAAATTCAATGAGTTATTCTTGTTACACCATAAATTATAACTAGGAAAAAGAAAATCACATGTTCAGAAGAGTTAATCCTTTTGGCAGAAGCAGCAACAGAAGCATTGCCCTCCTTAAATCCAAAAGGAAGTTAAAAGGGGGAAAAGGAGAATTTCAGTTAATTTAATTGAAAAAGCACGTTTATGGTTTGAGTTTTTTTTAACTTCTATTTGTGCTTGAAAGTGCTGATTTACAGATATTTATTAAACCAGGGGATGTTTATTTATCTATATATGGCAGCTGTAAGGAGCAGAGCAGGTCAAAGCTAAGCATTATTTAAACTGATAGCAAATGACATTCCCCTCCCTGAAGTCATTAGAGTTTAGAATAAATGCTCATAGAATAACCTTCTAAATACAATTTATGTGCAGCATAAAGCATTCTATTTTAAGAGAGACATATGGGAAGAAGATTGCTAATAAGGTTACATCTACACACAAGGTTACAAGAGTTGTCTTTTCCCTGCTCATGCTCTCGGATGGATTTTGCCAGCTCTGGCCTGGAGTGACCAGGCTCTGTCAGCATAATACTGTTGTGGTGGCAAAATTCCTCTGGATGTCAAAAAGGATGTCCAAAGGATGTCAAAATGAGTCTTCCCTCCTTTGGCTTAATTGAGTGATTTTTGGACTAGGAGCTGTCTCTACCTTTACTTCCTTTTATTAAGAGTAGATGCACACAAACTCTTGTAAGTGTGATAAATGTCAGAATAACTAAGCTTGGGACAGTGCAGCAATATTTTCTTCTTTCCAGAGATGTGAGAATGGATCTGTTGGTCATTAAGGACAAGTTGTAGCATCTTAGCTCTCCATTACTGTTCACCCTCTACCAATTCTGACTACAAACAAGAGTAAAAAAAAAAAAGCCACAAAACATAGGAAATGTTCAGGAGGAAGGAATTGCATTCGCACCAGGTGAAAATAACCTGTAAAGATCAATTACTCAAGATACTTAGTACAAAGAAATATGATCCCATGGGGTCAGTAGTGCAATACTATCAAACAATTATTATTGAGATGTATAGTGAACTGAAATCTAAGCTATACTGAGCTATCTTTGCTTGGTTAAAAACTTGTTTGCCAAAGATCAAAGCTAATTCTAGCATTGCAATTTGTTGAATCTACATCCTTCTTATATTAGGAAAAAAATTTTAAAAATAAGAAAGAAGATGGAAGGGCCGTGACAAAAGAGAAAGGAATCATTCTGATGGAACCCAGTATATACAGATCAGACTCCTCTCTCCTGAAAAGAGTCTAGTGCATAAGAGAATGGAACAGCACACTGCTGACTAGAGCCATAAATGCAGCATTAAACTCCTGCATCCAGATCACAGATACAACTATTACCCAGACCTGGAGGGAAGGCTGAGCCCTGAGGAGCAGCTCTTGGCCACTCACCAACATGTTGGCCAAATCCCTCAGCTCTGCCATGCAGTGTCTCTCCACTCAGTCCTCCACTGGTCCACATGGCCACAGCTGCACCACTGCTACAGAAGGGTGCTGTGAGGCACAGTAAAAAAAGCATCACCAAATGCCAAAAAACCCATATCCTCTCCCAATTCATTGGGCAAGTGACCTTATCCTGGAGGAGATTGGATTGGTTAAACAAGACCTTCTCTTTGTGAACACATGTTGACTGTGCTGGATGGCTGTGCTGTCCTTTAAACAAGTTTTGATGGCACCCAGTCTCCTCCATAATTTTTCCAGGTCTTGAGGTTAGACTCATAAGTCTGTATGTTTCTGAGTCTTCCTTATGCCCTTCTTATAAATTGGAATAACATGGGCCAACATTCAAACAGCAGGGAATACCCCACATTCCTGACCTTTGGTAGCTGATAGAATTCCATAAGATCTTGTAGCTCCTTCAGTTTCTGGGCTGCATCTGATCAGGCCCCATAGACAATTGAACCTTCCCCTGATGTATTGAAACAAATGGGAAGTCCCTGCTCCCACATCATGGTCCTTTGGCTCAGAGGATTGGGCGGTCTGTGGTCTATGAGGATTATTAGAAACTGAGGAAAAAAGTACTGTCTCAGTTTTTGTCTAAACTGACTTAAGTGGATGTGGAACATCTTTGACTGAAAAGAAGAGAGGAAGCAGGAAAAGAAAGCAAAAACAGATGGATTGCTGACCTCTTTTCCAAGTTTCTCCTCTATTGAATCCATCATCCTTGTCTTAAATTCTTCTGGAAATCAGTAAACCTCATTATTGCTTTGTGGAGTATATCTCTCCTTTTCCAATAATTTATTCACTTCCTATCTTATCCATCCTCTTACCGTTGTGATATCTTTGAGGTAGAGAAGATGTTGACTGTCAGCATTAACATCAATTAAAATTTACCTTAGAGATCTTTTACATCTGCCCAATAGTGATAGGCTGTTGCTGCCACCTGAGTGTCCCTGTTCCCCTGAGCTGAAAGTAAAGAGGTGTCTGGCAAGGATACTGTGGGTTACATATCAAAAGCAAGCCTTCAATCCCGATTTAGGAGCAGACAGGCAGATGGTTATATTTCAGTTAGGCCAGCAGTACAAAGTTGAGCACTTTGGCATAAATAAAGGATCTGCATTGCCTTTCCTTGTCAGTGCTAACCACTCTTCTGGGAAGCCTTCTAAATCCCATCTGAAGTCTTGGGGGAATATCACCAAGATCACTTCTTTGGTGAAATTTGCATCAGGCAACTTAATTTGGATATATTTTTTACATATTAAAATATATTGTTGCTTTTCAGACATTGCCTTGTCCCCATACGCCTCCAAATTCTGGGAGAATTATCAAAACAAATAGTCTGGGTCCATCAAAGATAGAAAAAAGAGAGAAGGCCTAGTTTGTTGTCACTGTTGTGTGAACCTACCACTGAGATCACTACCTCAGAGACAGTTTGCAGGTGGAAAGATGTCTACGTGTTTTTGCTGAGGCAGATGTGCCTGTATCCAAATTCTATATTAACTCTGATTTTCTTCTTCTGGGACTTAGCTAAGACTGGCTGTAGGTTTCTCTGTATTTCAAAAATTTGTAGCAGACTTAGGTAATCATTTATCATCACTTAATTTGGTCTAGTAATCAAACTTTTTCTCATACATAAAATTATCAAGGATCTAGGGCAGCAATTTCAGTTAGACAAATGATGCCTTGCTGTTACAGAGTATATTCATGATTAACAACTATATACCCTTTTCAGAATTACATTGTGATTTTCATATGGTTACAAAAGTGAAGAGTTCAAAGAAGCTACAGAACCTTTTAGGAATTGCTAACTTTTTAGTAGTCCAGTCACTCTTTTTAGTCATAACAGATTCAATTTAATCTTGCATCTTTCTGCCTGCCAGGAAACTCTACTTTTAGTCATGACGAATACTAAACCAGATTAAAGCTAAAACATAAAGAATATAACAATGCATAATTACTTAAAATGCCCATATTCAGTTGGAGTAATTCACAGTGACAATATGAAATCAAATACTTCAATTTAACTGTTATGCAAAGTTTTGAATTCCAACATGTTATAGCAGAAAAGGCAACAAAACAGTAAGACATCCTGAGCTTGGTAAATAATTATCTAGCTACTTCAAATCTGTGGTAAAAAAAAAAGAAAAAATAAAATAAAAAAAAAATGCACCACCAAATAAACAAATTAACAACAAAAAAAAGGTTAATGTTAATTCCTCATAGTAACTACATACTTCTACCTAGGCAAAGAAACAAAGGCAAATCAAGAGACACAAAAGAACAAAAGACACAATAGCAGAATACAGAAAATAATGCTAGATTAATTTGTCTCCATTTCTTCAAAACAGTGGAATATCTGGATATTCAAGATGACACATCTGACTTAGTATAATTTGCTTCTTGTGCATGTAACCCTCAGGAACTTACTTTGTTTTACATGAGCACTTTAAAAAAATAAACCCTGAAATATCTTTACCCGAACCTCTGTATTTTGGGATAATTTCATGCTCCACATAATAAAACATTTTACCTCTTTTCTACAGCAGAGTGGAGTAACATAAGCATTTGTAGCTTCAAGCAAGCAGTCTTTAGTATCCTACACACAACATTTAGGTTCCCTGCGTAACATAATTCTTTTGCTGACTTGCTAATCTGCCCCATTATCCAACTTTTGATGCTTTCAGCTGTTTTGTGCAATATGTATGGAAATAGGCCTTTTCAAGGCCACTGAGAATAGTTAGATAGGCCTTCTCCTTTCTGGTGGTGTCTTTTTTTTTTTTTTTTTTTTTTTTTTTTTTTTTTGTAATATTTTTAATTCTTTAAGACAGTAATGATAGGAGACTAGCCCTCAACATTGAGCATAGAAAGACAGACTTGGGGTTTTATGCCCATAGGAATAGATTCTGAAATCCCAGAATATATATACACATTTATCTCATGTAAAGCGGATTCTGTTCTATCTTCTCCTGTGCATCCAGGGCTTGAGTTAGCCTAATTTTGATCTAATTTTTACATGAACATGGATGATACAAAAAGGTGAGAGTTCTTGACATTGAGTTTATGCAGTGTTCTCACTACATAAGTTAAGCATGAAAACAAATTTTTTACTCAAGCTAAGACTGCAGCTTTGATTAAATGTCTTTTCTTCGAGTGATTCAGAGTGCAAAGCTAAAAAAACATTGAACACTTTTGAAGGGACTTTGGGGTATCTCTGTTTTCCTTTTATACATAGCTAAAATAATAACATTAAATTAAAAAAAAAAGCTCTCCGTGTTTTGCAAGATTTATGCCACTGAACCTTGTTGGTTTGCAAGGCAGATAAATAGGTATCCTTATCTAAAATACAGAACTGTCCTATGAAGATTTAAGAATAAATATGCCATACAGCATAGAACAAAGTTAGGTAGCTAAATTTTTTGTCTGTTATCCATTCTGTTGAGACATAAAATATTTCTAGCAACATTCAGAGATACAGTCAGAAGAGAACATCATAGAAAAACAGCTCAGCTCCCACCACAACAGATTTTCTTTCCTTCTCTCTATCAAACAGAGTTGCAGCTACTTACCCATTTTTAATTGCAAAAAAATAAAAATGAGTATATGTCTGGAAGTCAAATGCAGGTGAATATTTTAGGAGCCATGTCTGTGATGAAAAAGCTTTACTAATTTTCAGCCATAAATACATGCAGTGAGAAAGTCATCTCCAGGAAAAATAACTTGTAATTTACATAAAATCCTGCCGACTTACACACTGGGAAATTTAGGTGTTTTCTGTTTCCCACTAGTTTACTTTTCTCCAGCTTGTTCTTGTTCTCTTTTTATACAGGAATCACATTATAATCAATAAGGAATGGCATTTCCAGTCTCACATTACAGACAATATGTTTCAAGCCTACACAAAAAAGTTCACAGCCCATCAGGCACTGTAAATATATCAAAAAAGTAAATATAGGCTGAATTCTTACATCTGTTATAAGGATTTTTGGAAATGCAATACCAAGTTACTGGGTTGCCAAAGTCTTCAAAGTTTTGTTGCGAGACTGCCCACCTGTCTTAGAAACTGAGCAGCTCCAGGTTGTGCCCCTCTCAGCATCCACTCATCGCTGGAAATGAGGATCAATGGCTGTAGTTTGCCAGCTACTTCAACCTTTTAAATAGGCCCTTGGAGGAGAAGGTATTCAAGAAATAAATTCCTCTGACATAATGCAGCAAGCATCCTCATTTGCCTTAGTATTTTTGCTCTGCTGTGTCCTCACATTCCACATGAACTCAAGCAGACTTGAAAACCAGAAGCTATATCCCAATTTTAAACTTCTTGAAATAGAAGGGACTTCATTACTTCAGCTGTAATCTGACAATGATAGAGAACTTCAATTACAGTGATAACAAACATGATTTTTTAAGTGATTTGACCTTAAGTCTATGAGGGAAGGAAATGTTCTTAAAAGGAAATTTTTAAACTCACTTTCCCCTTCAGTTGTGATGTTTCAGAATTAGGAAAAGATGAATTAGTATTTACGCAATTCTCTTTAACCAAGTAATTCAACACTTATACTTTGAAACTTATACTATTAATCTATTAATCTTAATTATTAGACAGATTAGGCAATTTTCCAGTGGAAATGTAGAGATCTGGGGCTATTTTCAGTTCCATCCCTTTGAATAAATTGCATTCTGTGCTCTTAGGGGCATCTGGAGTTAATGCTGCAAGTTTCACAACATTGCACCTCCATTCTTTGTACGAATTCAGGGTTCATCCATCCCCTGACCTTTTCATTGACTGCTGCCTATGCACATAGCACCAGCATGGCACATCCCTGTTGGAATCTGCACAGAAACAGGACATTTCTCTCTGACAATGCAGCATTATGTCTCAGTGACGAAAGGGAAAGTGAAATGAACCTTACTGAGAAATGGTCTATCTATAGCCCCTGTAGCCAGTGGGATCCATAAGACCTCTGTGTGAATCTGGTCCTAGTCCAGAGTTTTATCGTTGCTGTTAATGTCAAACAGATTTTTCATGCCTTTGTGTGGTAGCCAGGTAATAAAATTATGTTTTAATTGGTGCAATTAGTCCATGAAATGTGACATTAAATAAAATACTACCAGTTCCTTTGCTTTATTTTGGGTTTAAATCTGTTGACTGGTAAGTTGTTTGTTTTTTTTTTTCTTATTATCACCAAAAAAATGCCAGCTAACTGTAAGAAAGTTAACATTGCAAAGCTTTCAAACTATTAAAAGCTGAGATTTCTTAAGTGCCATTGAGGGCACACTTGCAAAGTAACAGGAATGCATAAGTGAAAAGTCAGCACTACAAAAAAAACAATCACACATTTTTCCATTCCAAAAGGATTTCCAGATTGACAAAAAAGAGCATTTATGTGAAAGCTAACTGTGTATCACCTGGAAGTAACAGACCATTACTGAGTTTCATACTATACTCTCAAGACTATGTTTCCTAACACCAATGAAAGATATTTGTGTTGGTTTAGGTTTTTTTTCTTCTATTTTGTCTTCCCAAGAATTGTCCTAGATGTATTTATCTGACTTTCCCCTTATTTAAAGAGTTGCTCCTGGAAGAATACTGGTTTCATACTTTTCCTGCTTCTTGTTATGAAGTGTTTGAAAAGTTTGTATACCTACAACTGTTTTGTTGAAAAGCTAGTATTGCTGGTATTCTCAGCAATCTTTTTATTTTTTGTTATTGGGCATGCTGTCACTGGCCAGGGCATTTATCTAACCCTTAGCAGAAAGGAAGGTAACCAACAGGACACCAAGACAGTTGAAAAAAATAAGAACAATTCTTTCAATTTAAGAGAAGGTTACATGCACATATATGTACATTGACAGGCAGAGAAACCCATTTGAAATCTCTCAGAGTTATATCTGCCATCTACACAAAATAATTTTAATGGAGCTTAACAACAGAACAAGAAAACTGGTTTGATATTTGTCATTTTTCATCTCCTCCCACATAAAGCTAGGAGGATTTGAAGCCTGTGTCAGCACTGCATCCCTAATTTCACCTTCTGATGATGCAGTGGAGTAAAAATCCAAGCATATTTCCTGGGTTTTTACACAGCGACTTTCAGGGCACAACAACAGTTTTAACAAAGTTCTCGTGGCATTATCATAAGGAGAATTTCCCTAACTGGAAATGTTACTGGAGAGTCCCTGCAGATGGCTTTTTTTTGGTATCAGAGGTGGCCCTCCTGATCCTTCTGAGCAAATCCTGATAAGCACTGACCTGTGAGTTGCTGACTGGTTTGCTTGAGCACAGTCATAAATCAGATCTGAAAACAGGACCCAGTTCAGTGAGGTTTAAATGAGATTCACTACAGCAACAGATAATGATAAATAGATGGAAGAGAAAGATAATAATTTTTTCCCAACAATGTTACAAAAGGACTTAAAAACCATTAAGTTGATCATTCCTAAAGAGGTTTGCAGAAAGCCGTCATCTGTGTTACATCTGCTCATTGCAACGTAAATTGCTTATAAAACTAATACTTTGCATTTTGATAACTTGCTAATTGAAGAATCCCTTCATC
>WBNO01005073.1:0-17152 GCA_013400575.1 Peucedramus taeniatus | reverse complement strand
TGTGTGTGTGTGTGTGTTTATAAATCATTTTGGGCAGGCTTCATTACCTTCCAACTGGAGAACCAAATTACTGACAATAAAACATTACATTAGACTAAAACATTATACTATATGGGTGGCAAACACCACCTTTATTACAAAATGACATTTTAGAATACTTTAAAGTATTTGCATTTTTATTGTGATTGCTTGTTGTAGTCTTTCATCTATAAAACCAATTTCCTCAGACACCATCAGACCTTTTTTTAAAAGTGTCATCACATACTACAAAACCCATTAAAATTTTTTGGTTTTAATTTCTTGAACTGAAAAGTTTTGTGATTTACAAATCTGATATTGCTGGGAAATTCCCAGGCTAGAGGTGAATATAAAATCCCAATGAAAACCTGGAAATATCTTCTTTCTCAGAATGGGAATCTGCACTGGCAGAGTAAAGAAACAAGACATGATTTTTCTGTCTTGCACCTTAAGATGGTATATCACTAACCTGTGGTTTGGGGCTGCTACAATTAGAGGAAGTAAGGGGAGGACATTTTTTGCCAACACATTTAAAAATATATGTCTAATTATGAATTTGGGAATTTATTTAAAACCACATAAAAGAGTAATAAAGGAAGAGTATGGATGTAGTAAGTAATGTGTAGAATAATAAGAAAAGTATATCTAGCACAATACCAAGATTTATCTTATTTAAATTGTTAACATAAACTTGTATAAAGGTGATACTACTATCCTGCCTTTTCTCAATTCAGAGACATCTAAATTTAGTGTAAAAAAACACAATCTAGGTTGTTTGGTTTTGTTTGATTGGTTGGATTTTCTTATTACTAACAAGTATAGGCAATAATTTGCGAATAAAAATGTAAATTGAAAAGTCCAGTGTAAGAGAAGTCACAGATGACAAAATAATATTTTCTGAATCTCTTCTTTTTCCATTTTCATGTCATGAGTGCAATGGCAATGGAAACTAGGAAAACATTTGTCATCATGACGTTGTTTGGCCCTGAGCAAGCCAGTCAACATCTCTACTTCTGTACGCTCAACAGTGGAACAGAGATAATAAAGCTGCATATATACTGTAAATCCCTGAGAGCTGGATTACAGCATCCTGCAGAAATACTTTCAGAAGATTAAAAAGCTTTGCAATGTGGCCCCAACACTTCTCAAGTATTGCAAGAAGTGCTGTGCCTCAGAGTTGGCTGTAACAGTTAAAAATCTTAAAAATCTGCAGTGCCTGGTAGTAAGGTTTACCAGTTGTCTATGGAATCAAGGAAAAAAGTCAAGACCTCTCCACTCAGCAATAAAAACTTTAGCTACACATCTGAATTAAGGTCATGCAGTTTACCCTGGTTCCTGGTTTTTTCACTTTCTGCACTTGTCCTCACATGAGAACCCTGGCATCAAGTGGATGTGCTGTAACCTCGGGATCCCTTACCCAGTGCTTGTCCCCCAGAATTCCTTTACATCACCTCATTTTTCCTCACCTCACCTCTCCTTTTTCTTTGTGGCTTTCAAGACTGGTGGAAAGAGCAGTGCAGAGCCATCATGCCAAGGATAAGACTCATCTTCTTATATGTGTCTTAGAATATGCTGATTTCTTTTATGAATTTTGCATGAAGAACTTAATGTAAATGGAAAATACAATTACCTTCTCTCACAAAAGGGCTGTGAGTCTTAAATAGTTAATGACCATTAGGCTTTGTTAAGTATCATTTTGCAATTTGATTTCTCAATTCTAAAGTATTATTCTAGTAGGTATTGCATCTAATTATCTGTCACCCCTGTCTGGAGCAAAGGTCATATATTTTAGCTGGACTACTATTGCAGAATCTCCTTTGTCTCACAGAAAGGCTGTTACCTAATTTGGGATTAAACAATTAAACACAAAATGTTCTTTTCAGATCCCATTGCAGACTTCAAGATTTGAAGCTGAACTTTCTTTTTGTATGGGATTCCTTTAAAAATAAATCATTTGAACTTCTAATGAAATTCTATCATTTATGTGACCAATAACAGACTGGTATTACTGCCACCATGACATCAGTACACTTTTTTCCCCCAGGAACTTAAGCTTTATTTTTAGGAACAGCAAACTGTTTAATAAAGTAGGTATGTTCATTAAAGATGCTGAAGAGCAGGAGCAGGAAAGAAAATGCTTGCATTATGTAAATGAGCACAATATCCTTTGCAACTTTTATCTTCTTTAATTGGGTTAAAAGTTCTCTCCCAAGTTAGACCTTGCTCAGACATTTTTCACCACTAAAAGTTTTGTTATTAAAAACAAAGATTGACACTACTTGCATAATATAAATTAAGACCAAATTCAATGTTTGGAATATCTTCAAAAGAGCAAGTGTCCATTTCACAGAATTACAAAAATAGAGAATTTATTTACAAAGCTATAAATTTCAAATTAAAAGCCTGGATTCTTTGCATCTCAGTGTATTACAAGAATTATATTACTAACTAAATTACATACTGAGAAACATATCTAACAAATTACTTAAGAAAAAAAAGTAGAGGAAGATAAAATGAATATTAGAAGAAATGGTATCCTAATAATCAGCATCCTATAATCTAATTATAGATTTTATAAGTAAAATAATCTGACTTAAGAGAACTGGAATAAGCTGTACAAAAGATTTTTATTAATGAATAATTAGTTTTAAAATTATTTTTGCTTAGTCTATACTAAGAATATTTTTTCTCTCTTAATTTAAGAAACAAATTTTTTCAAAAGAGGATTTCTGAATTTAAAATCATGCTTTGTGGTGTATGAATCACATGTACTCAGTCTTTCATTTCAGATTTTTTCATGGACACTGTTTGAAAATTATATTTGTAAATGTAATGATAATTCAATACATTATTCTAGTAGAAGAATGATCAAGGGCAAACACCCAGGAGCCTAGAATTAAGCCTAGAGAATTAAGTCAAAACAAATCAAAAACCAAGAAGGGCAAGAAGGGCTTGATTTAATCTACAGTAAGAATCCTCATTCTCCTGTGAAGAAGACCAGTTCCAAATCTGAACCTGGCTTCTAAAACCATCTCTCACTTTTATATGGAGCAAAATAGATTTTAAAAAAATTGGATGAGTACTATCCCTAAGCACTGATGTCAAGGATATTTGGCTTCCTTACTGGGGCACAGCAGCAGTCTGACCCCACCTTATTGGCCTCAAGACTCCGTGTGAGAGTGCTGAGCTGTGAGGTTTGGATGGAAGGGTCCCTCTAGACCTAACTGAGGAATCTTGGCCCTTTGTTGCTCCAGAGTGGTACAGAAGTGCTCTCACTCCTTTCATGTGTAGATTGTTTGGAGCCCTCTCCTTTAAACACATCACTGTACCTGGATCTTGGATTGTAGTCTGATCTGCAATTAATAAAATGCACAATTGAAACATAGGAACGCTGCTTGTCATTTCTATTTGTTCTCCAGATTTTCAGAAAACCCAGACAGATGTTTTCATTTAATATAAGAAAGACATGCAAAAAGTAAAAATCAATGTGCTTTCAAGAAGAATGTAGAACACTGTGTTGATTGAATGTTTTGAGCTTCCTTTCATACCCTGTTCAGTTGTCATTTCACCAGTAATTTATTTTAAAACAATCTTCACATGGAACTCTTCAAATCAAGTCAACAACACTACCCATAGTATTAATGTCTAATATGTGGTATTTAAACAGTGCTTTTCCTTTTCAAAGCATTTTACAAATGTTGATTCATGATCTACTGAAGAATAGGAAAATTTTGGATGGACTATGTTAAAGTACAATCTTTGAATTAATTAAGATTTAGAGTGTCAATCTTGGTCTTGGCAGAATTCTGAGTATTTTTTTTGGAATTTGCCTGGGATATTTTCACCTGCTTTATTTGCCCATCTTCCTGGAAGATACTAGTTTAAATCTGAAATGTTAATGTCGGAGTAGCATTTTTTTTTATTCTATGTTTTTTGTTTTTATTTCTTAGATGCAGATCTGCTTGCAGATTTTGGACACACAACTAAAAGCAAAAGCACACAAATGCATCTTCGGTGACTTAAAAATTATCCTTCACACAGCTGATCAGCAACAGTAATGGTGATGGGGCCTCATCCTGTGCAGCTCTCTGGGGACAACAACAGCTCCAAATTGGGAATATGAGTAAGGGCTGAGGGCAGATGGGAAGAAGCATGTGTGCAAAGAGTTCACAAGGAAAATTTCCAGGTTACAAATACTGCAGAAGAACCAGGAAAATCACAGAGCCATAAGAATGAGCTGTGCTCCTCAATTATCACCTGGAAACACAGCGGAATAAAAGATAACCAGAAAGCTTTTACCACCTGCTGTAGCCGTTTTGTGCTATTCTTGAGGCAGAGAATGGCTGTAGAGAGGTCCCAGGGAAAACTCTTTGGTGTGAATAACAGCCAAGGACACTTCTTTCAGGAGCTCCCAGAAATTCCCAGAAGAGTAAACCAAGTAGGCCAAGTTTTAGGTTCTGGGGTGGGTTTTTTCTGTGTCTGATCTTTATCCATCTTAATCCTGACAAAATGTCTAAAGCTCCTGCTCTGAGGCAGGCTGTATACTCCTACGGCTGACTTAAATTTCCTTTCTTATATTAGATTTTTGGAAGATAGATTGACTAGATGGGAAAATGCTCTCATCTATTTCCTATCCACTCACAGATCCTCTCTTTTCTTTGACATTCCCTTCTGTCACTGAACATGTGTCACTTTAAGTAGATAGTGATCTGAGGAAACATTGTTTTACTGCAATCTCCACTTGCATTTACTAAGATAGACAATCTTATTTCTACCTCTTTGCATGACCTATGTGAAAAGAGCCTTTATCGGCCTTTTTTTTTATTTCATGTCCCCTAGTTTTATAGACTAAATGAACTTAG
This sequence comes from Peucedramus taeniatus, assembly GCA_013400575.1. NCBI lineage: Eukaryota > Metazoa > Chordata > Aves > Passeriformes > Fringillidae > Peucedramus > Peucedramus taeniatus. The sequence continues at coordinate 12,272 of WBNO01005073.1, read as the reverse complement.
TTGATCGATAACTTCAGAATAGCCACCATTAATGGCCCAAGAAGAGGTGTTTTTTTCTTTTCCTAGTAGAGCTGCACTCCATCTCAAATGTTTTGTAACTATTTGTCAAAATCTCGATAAATTATTCTTATACATAGAATTTGTTGTCCTGGCCTTAATGTTCTAAAAAAATCCAGTATTTTAATGAAGAATTTTAACTTTAGTGTACTCTGGCTTTCTATGTAGTGGATTGGTATTGCAGTGCATTATCTAAAATATTTTGCTATTCCCAGTGATGAAAATGAAACAGTCACCTGGCAATTGAAAGGACAGACTTCAAAAATAAGATACCAGGTAGGAGGCAATAGTAGCTTCATCAACATATGTTGGCAGAGTACAGGTTTCCTTAGGAATAAACACAGATCATATCTTTTCTTTGGCATTCCCTTTTGTCATACAGTGTTTTTATAATGATACATAGCAATACGACGAACTTTAATTTCTGCCAGACCGTTTCAGGATTCAACTCATTACTGCAGATTTGTTAAAAAAAATATGGCACACGTTAGCTCAAAAGAATACATCGAAAACATCGAAAAAATTTCTGAGCATTTGTCTACATTTTTAACAGTATATTAAACAGGTTTTTTTCTGAATTTTACAAGCACTTGCTTTAATTACAGATTATAAGACAGTCAGTTTGTAAGCAAATACTGTTTTTCAGTATTGTACTACGTCTTTTTCCTTCAGATGGAGAATTGACTGCTTAATGCTTCTGCAGAATCTGCTATAGCTTAATTTTTCCAGCTTCTGCTCTCAGATCTCAAAATCATGAGATTTTTTAAGTCTTGCTTCAGAAACTTAAAAAACCCAGGCATAGTCTTTTTCTGAAATCTTTCTATCAAAACTGAACACCAAACAAGGGACAGGCAGCCATTAGAGCAGCCTTCTTTTCCTGACTCCTTGAGTGAGCTAGTTGGAAATTTCACAATGGCATTCAGTTGCCAAATAAAAGCTTGGACATTCTTTTTCTTTGTGGTTGTTACATGGCTTAGTAATCATTGCAAAAGATTTATACCTATACTTATCCTGAAACAATCTGTTGCTCCACTCCAAACATGCAATACTCATGCTGTTTCTTATACTAATTTTTTTAACCCCTGCTATTAATTATTCAATCTAACCAAATTGATTGAAGATTTTTTTTTGCATCAGTTGGGTTTCCTCTTTCCCAGTCTTTCATATAACTGAGACAACAGGTAACTATAAGCAACTTTCAAACATCTCTTACTAACAAAATTTTTATATACCTGCCAGCTGCTGTTAGTTCCCACAAAGGCAATTATTATTTTCTGGCCAATAAAAGAAAAAAAAAGTAAAAATATTTGCTATACTGCAGTGTAGTTCAAAAGTCCAAATGAATTTTTTAAAGTTTTGTGCTTAACATTTAAGTGAAGTTTAGCTGACAGCTTGGTGGTCTGATCTGAGTACTTGTTCTAGCCTTGAGTCTTCATCAAGCATATGTGTTTAGGAGATACCAGTCAAATAAATATGTAAAGGCTTTGTGCTCTTTCTTCATTTCTGCTTCCTGGCAATAGTCCCATTCCTGTGGCAAGATCCTACACCTAGTCCTCTCGTCAACGGCCCTACAACACTTTAAACACAAGATCATTTCTTTTCCATCACACATTTGATGGTACAAAAATGTCAGAAGTCCAGCTATGGAATGAAAAAAAAAAAGATAGTAGAGAGAAGGGAAAGAATTGGTATGCAGATTTGACTGAAATTTAAATAAGCACCTACAGAGAGTAAGGTTCTCCTGTTGGAAGTTATTAATTCTGAAGTGCTTCTTACTCTCAGAACTCTGTGTAGAGAGAGCTGATTACTATATTAGTTCTAATTTAAACATTTTATTCGGGTGGGTAAAATCAAGGGGAATCAGGGCTTTGGAACTGATATTTTCTATTGCTTATGTTATAAAGCAAGCTTTGGAAACACTGTTGGAGTCCTCTCCTCTGACAAGCTCCACCTTCAAAAGAGCTTGAGCCTCAGCTTCTAATGGCTCCAAACCAGTATTTTCCAAGTTTTTCAAGGATATTTCAAGTGTGGATTTTTACCAGTTTATACGCTGAAGTTTTCTCAAAAATATTAATCCCTCCAGTTTATGAACAGAATCTGAGTTTCTCTAAAGGTATGGTCTTCAGTTTAAGCACTAAATGTATGAGCTTTTGTCTCTAAGTTGATTTGTTTGTCATACGGCAAATACTTATAAGACAACTGGATACAAGACAGTAGTCTGTGCATGTATATAAAGTTTCATTTAGGTGACAAAATTCTGAATTTTTATTAGAACTTTTCTGTCTGCACTAGTCTTTAAAATAAAAATGCTAAACTTGCGATGTTTTTCTTGGAAAGAAAACCAACCTACCAAACACCCAAAGAGTTCCCCCCACTTCTTTCCCTCAGTCTACAGGAAAGGGCTGTCTACAGATATTGTTATAATTCAACACAACCTTTCAGATCATTGAAATGCCAGAGTTGCCTTCAGAAAGATCACGGTGTTCCTTGCCTCAAAGGCCTTGGCAGGGTTGAGTGCCCGCTCGACGCGCTGCCGTGCACGCGGAAGGGAGCGCGGCGGGGAAGCTGCCATCACTGGGCGCTGGGCACGCGGAGTGTCCCTGCTGCTGGCACCTGCCTGGCCACAAACAATAGCTCGTAACCCTGCTCACTGTTTCCTTTGTATATACACACACACTAAAAAAATAGAAACTCTGGCTTTAGTGCCAGCCCAGACGTGTACTTCTAAAGGTCAGTTTAATTCATCAGAAATAGTTGAAAATATGCCAGTTGAAAAGATGCCCTTCCACTGGGTCTTTTTGCTCTTGTGAACAAATGTTTCCTCATGTTGAATACCTACATAAAGGGCAAGTTCTCTCTACAGAGCTGCACAGTACCTATATTACTGATACTGGGCTCTCACCTCTCACCTAGACTTTTCTGCTGCACTGAAGTAATAGTTCAAATATCAAGCTGAATACACTTCATAAGGGACTGGGGAGACACACCTCTTTTCTCACCAATATAAACTTGGAAATAAATGGTGGTATTATCTCCTTTATCACAATCTAATGCTAGTGTTTTAGCAAGATCCATAATATCAACAGTCTGTCATGCTGTCTAGCACATTCATGCCCTATAAGTACAACGGGGATTTGGAGATCTAAGATGAGCACTGGCTGGTGAGGTGTTATGCACTGGAGGACACAGGCTGGAGCACCTTATTTTGCCTCAAGGTTCACACCAATGCACTAAAACTCTGCATCTGTATGAGAGAAAGGTAATACACCAAAGGCATGGGAGGACAGTAAGAACAAACTAGTTATAAGTTTGAAATCTCATCTGCTTGGCAGGCTGCAAGACTCTTAAACAAGTTAACCAAGACTCAGGTTAACTCAGAAAAAGGAAGAAGCCAGAGGAACTTCGAATCTGTTTCTGGGAAAAAACATAACAATGATGACAACAACAGTAATATGAGCAGGAACTACATATTTATTTGCACATTCTTGTATATATTATATAACAGCACATTACAAACACATTAATTTGTAAAGACAAAGGAATTCCTTAATTTTTAATCATGTACTTAATGGAATGTTTCTGACAAATCAATGGTATCGGCATGATTTTTCTGTAGATCTGTTTGTTAGGGTGGTTTTTTTCAGAAAGGTCGAACAGCAACTGAAAGAAAAAGAAAGAAAAAATTATCTTTAATAAAAAATGGCTATTATTTGTTATCATTGGATTGTTAATTTTTTTGCAATTACCAGAGTTTTAAAAGAAGTAGATATACATAAGAGATATGAGGACAAGCAGCAGAATGCAGAAAATAAGTTTGGTAATAAGAGTACATCTAAATCTTATGGTTAGGTATGAAAGGGGTCAAAAGAAAAGGTGACACTACCATTTTTCTAATGATTAATAAGTAAATGTGCCAGAATATCAACTACAGAAAACCATTAGATTTAACTACACAAGTCCTCATATCAAAAGCTAAAATGGGTTACACATTGCTTAAGATTTCTTTATTTTCATTTGTAAACAGGACAGTTAAAAAAAAAAGTTCTTCCTGAGCAATAGAAATACCTGAAGATAGCACACAGAAGCAATCACAGATTCAGCTCCTGGAAACCTTTTGTATCCACCAAAATAACCACTTTATGAAAGGTGGTGCAGGATGGTTCTACCAGTCCTCAGGTGAGGAATAAACAGTCTAATGATGCATCCAAACATCAGCTGTCTTCCCAGCTCTTTCCAGCTCCTCACCTCTGTGCCTGTGTCTCCAGGCCCTGTTCTGCTCCACAGAGCAGGCATGCCTTGCAGACACAGCTTCTCCTGAGTTCCAGCACTATTGCACACAGCACTCCTGGGACCAGCAGCATGAGAGCAAACACACCACGCAGGGACACTGCCTCTATTAAGAGCACTCAAAGGAATTTTGACATACAGACAGCTTTCACAAGAATAATGTTTGTTGTAGCACTATAACTTTTCAAGGTATTAAGATAATTGGCTATTCATAGAAGCTATTTCATGAGCAGAAATAGAGGATGGTCATTCCCTATCTTGGATACCAACACCCTTTAGTGATGAGTTGGCTGTAGGACTCCTAACACAGCAATTCAAAACCCAGACTGAAAATTATTATGAGCAGGTTTTAGTTTCATCGCCTTCTATGATTCTTTAGCATAACTATTCATATGTCTATTTATACTCATGAACATGTCCTGGAATAACTTTGCCACTATACTACAACATCCCCATTGTAAATACTTTCCAGCAGGAACAAGAGAAGCCAGTTTCCCAGCCAAGAAACCAGACTTCAGCAGGAAGTGATCTCAGCAGGCATATCCTTCATTTCTGGAGTTATTTGCTTGAGCCAAAAGTCGAATGAGGACACATCTAAGCACATAAAGTAGTGTAAAGAAAATGTGCTACAAATTAAAGGGAAATCAGTCAACAGAGGACATACAAAGTGCATTAGGCTCTCTTTCTTTTGTCAACAATACACACTTCTGCAATTAAAATAGCAATATTTTCTAATTAACATATTGAAATGATAAAGCATTATTTACCACTAAAAGTCTTTCAGGTATTCTACTGTGATCTAAACATATATGTGGATTAAGGGGTGTGTTAAAAAAAAAAAGTCTGTCTTCAAATGAAGGTTGGAAATTTTATACAATAGTGTGAAGCACAGTAACATACACACTGAATTCCTGCCAGGATGCAAAGGTCTTTCCTTTGCACCTTCCTTATGTTCGAGACAGTATGCAAAAGGTAAGTTCCAAAGACATTAGACAGTGATGACTGCACTGAACATATAAATACAGTACATACAAATATCTTGCTGGTTTGTGACTGCTCCTTTTGCTTTTTGCTAAGATTAGATGACAGTTTATGAATCAGGGGTTCATAAGTATATGACAGTTTTTAAGTTGCTTTTTTTTTTTAATACCATGATTACAATTATTTTTCCATAGGATACCTACTTATTTAGTAGTTATAATGGAAAGATATTTCAAATACCATAACTGATACTTTGTGGTTTCTATCATTCAGTATGGAGCCCTGTATTTCCTGTACATCATTCACCTTGTAATAAATTATTATCTATTTCTTTGTGATTTTTTTTTCTGTGTATAATACCTTAAAATACTGGAGATGGTAATGAAAACTCTTGACAGCACCTCTGTGAGATTTACTGGCATTATTATTTCCACATCTCAGGGACAAGAGTACTATTGTTAAGAGTCCAATATATGCCTAAGGAAAATGTTTATCTTCATCTAGCTTTTACCTAGTCCTTCACCCTAATCTCCTTGTCATTTCTATGCTTCCTTTAGCTTTTCACAACTGTTGATTCCACACATTGGTGCATCCTCCCTCTCTAGGCAGCAGTACAGGAAACAAAGGACAAGTTCATATCTATTTTTCAGTACCTAATACACCAATAGTTCCTGACAGCTGAAAGGGGCAACTCTAAGGAAAATTCTGCTCACACCTTTCAGTCCTGGATTTTAACATGCCCAGTTCAAATGAAATCTTCAGATAGTTTAGTTTCCAAACACCAATAGTCTCTATTGTGAATGTGGTTCTAATGAGACACTTGAGATTTAAGAAGGTTCAGAATTTGGCCAAATATCCACAGGTGTCACATCAAGTGTATTTCTGACATCAGAATGATCTCACTCTATTTTTGACAGAAACTATAACTCAGTGCAATACTTACTGACATTGGCAATTAGATGTGGTTTTCCCATCCTCAAAAAGCCCCTGACAAATCACATTTGATTGAAACTTCTTTCCTCTTCCATCACCAGTGTAATTACATGGGAGGCAACATTTTAGTTCTAACAGCCAAAGTTTGGCAAACTTACAAGCAAATGAAATACTAGAGTTGAAATTATTGAACAACTTTATATGACTTTTGTGCGCATTCTCCATAAGGAAGTGACTAAAACAGAAAAGCTAGAAAAAGAATAAAAAGTGTCAGAAGAAAAAAACCTGTCTGATAATTTCAGAGGAAATAAGTCAGAAGAGAGTGAAGAAATTATTAAATACCTTTTACTGAAGTCCTTAAAGAAAATGAAATTCCCAGTTGGAACATTTTGATTTTAAATTTAATTTTCTATCTAAATTTTCCTCTATTATTAGTCTATAATCCTTCACTCTTATATAAGAAAACATCCATGTATTTTTCTAGTGCTGAAGTTTGTGGCTTTTATTATTACTAAGTAAATTAAAACCAACAAATATATATTCTGCTATTCACTGCACAGATGTACAAAAGCAGTACCTGTCCCTGAGTATGACAATTCATTCCAGCTATAATGCTTCCATCTATCTCCCCTCGTTCCCAAAGGCTCACCACACACCAACCAGGAGCAACAGCAGATTTAATGCTTTGGCTCTGGCAAGCTGCTTTCTAATGCCATTCTTCTTTGGAAACTACAGTCTCCACTCCAGCACACAACCAAATTGCAAGTGTAACTCTCACATGACATTCAGCAGTTCCAGTGGTCCCAAAGGACCCAACAGACCAACAGGCTGAAGAAAGATGGTGTCCAAAATCAAGCTGCTATTCCCAGAATAATTAATATTTCACAGTGCCACTTGCTTTTCAGTGATTAAAGTTCTGTTGAGAAAGAAAGTGGTCAGGAAAAAAGTCAAAATACTGTTCAAGTAGCAACATGCCACCTCTGGCTACTCTTTTTTCCAGAAACTGTACAAATGGAAAGATGTGTTGCCTTCACACAAATGTACGAACATGTATGGGCAGTAGACCAAAGTCCAGTGTTTCCATATCTGACACATCCAATCATGAGGAAAAAAAAGAATCATCATGGTCTTCAGAAGCCTCCTTTGGAGTTCAGGAGGCCTACTCTGGCCAGAGAGTTGGCCTACTGTGCTCTAAGTCTGCCCAGAGATTGTTGCTTGAAGGGTTTGAAGGCTGTTCATAGGGCATGACATTCTGGAAGGAAATCAAGGTTTCATTCTCTATTTAGCTATTACTATATCTAATGATAAATTTTCACTTCACAATATATATGCTCATAATTTTCATTAAATCATATCTGTTCAGAAATCTGTTTGTAAGATATTAAATTTTCCTATCAACTTAAGATGTAAAAAAAGGTCTGTCTTCTCTAAGCTATTACATACTAAAATCTGCCTTTTCTACACATAGTAAGTAACTTGCTAAACAATTGAGGAAATATTTAGTACATGAATGAAATATATACACAGACAGAAAAGGATATTAGAGAGGAATACAGGATTAGAATGTGGAAGAAATGAGTAATATGAACTAACTAAAATCTAAATACATAAGAGTAAGAAAATGTCAGAAACAAATATCAAATAACACAAAAATTAATTCTCAAAATAGATTTCTGGTAGCTAAATAAAAATTAAGGGGAAAAAAAGGGAAAAAACCCCAAATTTACTTCCCATGAGAACCCTTAAAGTTTAAGTATACATATGGGATACATTTATTGAAAAGGTTTTGAAACCAAAATAAACAAAGATGTAGGGTATGGATGAGATGCTTGTAGAAGAATGCCTGACTTTTAACTCTTCCCCAAAGAATTTTTGGGTGTTGATACTAACACCTAGATCTTAGAATGAGGTCATATGTTTCTATTCAAGTAACTAATCTTTCTGCAGATTTAACTGGAATATCAGAGCACTGTCTATGCAGAGGTTTACATTTGCTCTAAATTAGACGTGGCACCACTAAGAATCATGACACGTTTGTAACCAGCTATAAATTTATAGTAGTCATAGAATCTCTCTTTCCCCAGTTGCACTTGTAAATATTTCCTTTGGCAGTAGACTGTGAAAGAAGCCATACTTGGTACTCAAGCTCGTCATGAAGTCATACCATACAGAAAAATATCATAGGAGAAAAAATGAATAAATCATCATTCTTGTAAAAATAAATAAATAAATAAATAAATTCACAAATATATACAAAACAGGTTTCATCTAAAACAAGTAAGTATTTATGTGAATCTTGCAGACAAAGATTAAAATTTAAACCAGTGAGAGCATGATTGCCTCCAAGATTTATGGTTTTCCTAGATAAAGATCTAATTTTTAGCAAAAACAGGTCACTCATTGTTTGGATGGAAACCAGTTGTTACTCATTATTATGCTGGTTATGACTCAAAGAGGAAAAACATTCCCCAGACAAAATTCAATGATATGGGTGGAGCTCTCTTAGGAATTTTTGGTTTGCTTGAACTCAGTACTCAAAGTTAAACTTGGGGGATATGAAACGAAAATGTTCATGTGGACCTCTTTTGAACCAATTTGCTAAGATTACACAGCCTTTTCTATAAAGCCCCAAAACAGAAAACTATTTCAAAAATGTCAAAAATTTTTAGAGATGAGACATCTGTAATAAAATTTCTGGAATGCTCAAAAGTAATTCCACAAGTCAGAGAATACTATAATCCAATAAGAGGTATTAATTTTCTGCACTCTAAAATGCAGCATGTCTCTAGCTTCTTACAATCTACTTACTGCATACAGAAGAAATACTTTACTGAGCTGGGAGTGAAGCTAAGGAAAATCCTAGCTTTAGGAAGATATTTTGGAAGTTGAAACCGTTGTCCAGGTGAAGCTGATAGCTATGTCCAAGCAACCCTACACCATGTTCTCTTCAGAAATACAGCCCTTGCAATTCCTTCATGAACCTGAGTGCATGTTAGTAAATCACTCACACTATGTTTTATAGCAATAATATAATTTTAAATCCACCTGAAGTGTATGAAAGGTGCCATTCAAGTTAAGTTTTTCATTGAACTTTTCTTCAGCACATGAAACATTCTCAAAGTGTGAGAACTGGCTTCCCTATGGGAGACAATGAAGAAGAGGGTTAAAATTTGCCCATCTGGACCTTGGAGCTTTCATGGGCACTCTAAGGATCAGGTGAGCATAAAGGGTTTCTAAGTGCAGTTGTGGAAATCACGTCACCAGCACAAGCTGGCTTGCTCCACATGGCTGGTTCTATTCAGTTATACAAGTTGCTAATGTCACTTTAATTTACTTCATTTCATGCATTAGGCCTAGACGTTTTTCTTTTTTTTTTAATCCAGTAAGGAAAAGTCCTTAATTGCAACCATCTAATATTTTTTCCTAATCACTTAAAGCAATAAGTTCTGAAGACTTTTTGACCAAGTCTGCATAAAGTTAACCTTTCTGTTCCTTAACAGATGCTTTGAATTACTGAATGCACCATGTAAATTACTTGAATTATTCTATGCAACATGTTTAAATACCACCAGTGGTACACGAGTAACAGAACACATTCTGTGCCTGGAGCAAGCATCTCAAGAAGTTTCAGAGTGCAACTGCTCTATGTCTATCCTTGATGATGCCAAACGCAACCATTTGTCAGAGAAGTGAAAATGTACATCAAACCATTGCCAGTTTGGGAAGACAGCTTAGAAACAAATAACCTTCAGGCTTTTAGGCTTTAATGTGAATAGATAGATGAGAGTAAAGCAGATGCCAATAAATATGAATTTTCATATAGGTCAAAAGTAATCTCCAATTCAAAAAAATTCTTAAAAAGCAGTGAATTTAGGAGATTGTTAAGACTGAGCTGTACAGTTGTGTGAGAAACAGTGGATTATTTTTATTAGATTAATTGGCTTCTTAGTCTGATCTTCACATGAAGAGACTATGATTGGAAGACAACTTTGATATTTAGTATTTTTCTGTCTTCATTCTCCCTTTACTTCATATGGGAAATACACATATGTACATCCTTACTTATTTTGCATCATTAATTATCTGTATATTTATATGTTTATTAACATCTAGAACTTATTTGGCTTTGACTTTATTTAATTTCACTTAATTTTCCTCCTTCCCACTGTATCTGTCTCTTGCCTTTTGCTATTCCTTATGACTTCTGCGTTTCTGAACTTTTTCTCCTCTCTTCTGGCTACTCATTTCATAGCTTTGTTCAAGCATTATCAGTCTTTTTTCCACAAACAGATACATCTGGATGTCTTCTGTTTCAGCATCTGGATCCAGTAAACTTCTCACTGCACATTTCTCTTCTCTCCGTGTGTGATCAGAGACAGCCTCTGATGGTAGTGGAAAAAAAAAGAAAAACAAAACCCAAGAATGCTCCAGGCTACTAGACATCATTTTTGATTGTCTTTCCTCAGAAGGTGTCTATTCATCTGGGTGTGATTAAGAAAGATAGCTTCTCCTGGGCAGTAATGACAGATCCTTGTTTAGGGTCTTGCATTCTCAGTGGCAACTAAATTTAATGGTCTGTGTACAGACACAGGTCTTCTGAGTGAGGGATGATGAATATTTCCAGATTTTACTGCATTTAAGTTGCAGGTATTTACAAGATTAGTCTATGGAAGCTAATTGCACCAGAATTGACCAATGGAGACTTACATTACTCCAAAGGGAGCTGAATGTCTAAGCAGAGCAACATTTTCACAACACTGTTAATCTAATCTAACAGTGACCTACAACTGGTGATCAAAAGGCAAATATATTTTTGCTCCTCCTCATCTATACCTCCCAAAACTCTGTGATGGGTCTATCGACTCAGTTTTGAGGTACTGAACTAACTAAAAAACCTTTTTCTTGGCTTTTTTTTGGAGCACCAGTTTCCAGATGCATCAGGGGTCTGATCTGATTATACTCCCAATTGTTCAGCCTGGCGAATGGATTGTGCCACTACAGACAGGCAGGTTCAGCCACAGGCAAGATGACTAGTGGCTGTGATGTCACATCCTGATGGTTGCTGATAGTAAAGTCATTGAGGAAGGCCTTTCTAAGTTACACAAATAATGGCAAAAATATTTTCCATCGAAGTATTCATTAAATATCCCAAATTTCACCAACATAAAACTCTAGCGAGTATAATATCTAACACTGAAGATGTTATACATTACATGTATTATACCTGTTATACAGAACTGGAAGGTGTAGGATATTTCATCAAATGATTAATGATTCATCATATGCTATTCATCAAAAAATAGCATATTTGTGTAAATGAACACAGTGCAACCACTCTCCATATATTAATTTTTAAAGTAATTAATATGATTAATTTTGTCTTGCTTTAGAATATTAACAAAATCTAGAAGCTGAAATAAAAGTTTGGTTTATGTTTCTTTTACTTTATTAGACTGAATAAAGTCACCCTCTACCCTTCCCATTCTACCTTTACTCATGTTGACTTTTCAAGCTAGAAACTCCAGTCACAAAAGGAGATTCAACAGAGAAGAGACCTGGCATTTTCATTCAATTTTTATAACAAAGCAATATTAAATGGATGGAAAAGAAAAGCAATTTGTTATTTGGGCAGCTTGGTCCTGGTGTCCTTCATTATTTTTCACATTTACTTAACACAAAAACCTGACAAAATATTTAAGTAACAGTTATTATTAAAGATTAAACTCCTTTACCATTTGTCCAGGACCTTAGATCCCAAACTGCAAACACGTAAAAAAAAAAGCAGAACATGCAATCAAGGGACATTTGAGTTTTGCAAACTGAGTATGGTTATAACTATTTGAAAACTGGATCTGAAAGAGGTCATGAACATCCCTAGATCCTCCATCCAAGCATTAAACAAAATAGGAAATTAAAGTACAGCATTCTTGATATTTTCCAATTATAAGAACAAGTTCAAGAAAAACAATTTCTAAAAGACAATTCAATATTTCTATTTGTCTTGGTTTGAAAGA
>WBNO01005055.1:213-29794 GCA_013400575.1 Peucedramus taeniatus | reverse complement strand
TTTTTTTTTTTTTTTTTCTGCTTACTCAAGGCTAGGTTTGGAGGAATAGATGTGAAAAGCCTCTATACTTGGGAAAATGTCTTATGAGAAAAGCTCTCTTGATAATAAGGTCCTATCCAGAGGCCTCTACACGGTTTTGTTGTAAACTACTGAAATGGAGTCTACAGTCTTTCTGTCCACAAATTCATCAGCGTGAATAAAAAAGAAGGCTGGAGGATCAAGGATCAATCCAGGCACACTGGATTCTCCAACTTCTTAAACAGTTTCTGTCTAAAGGAACAATAGACCAGCCTGCACATTCTATACATAAAAGAGGCCACATGACTGTGTTCTCTGACAATGTTTTTGATTGTTACAGACTGAAGATTTCAGTCTTGCAGTTGTTGAGAAAATTGGAAATTCCAGAAAATTTTCTGCAAGCTAGTAAGCTTTCAGAGCTGAAAATGAGAACCAGTGAGACCAAGCCTGGACTGCCCACTGAGGAAGAGAGTTGTTTGTGCTGGATTCCTTTTCCCTTCCCTTCCCGAAAGTCCATGAATGCATCACTGTGCATTCAGTTGTTTTACCACATAAAAGGAAAACTGAAGTACCATAGCAATAGGCAGTGTGGATTTTAAATTATTTAATAACAAGACAATGTATCAGATAATATGATTATATATTTTCAAAGAAGTTAACATACCTTATTTAAAATATTACAGATTCAGCTTTTATGCTTATAAATACAACTATAAATAACTTGCAGATTTTAAAATTTCTCTATATGAATCATATCCAAATAGAACTACTATCTGATATAAATCTGGGGTAACTGCATTATCTGCTCTTACCTTTGAGGAAACATTGCATAGGGAGTAAGAGTTGAGAGTCCACACATATCTGTAACTCAAGTCTGTAGTTGGTGCAGCTGTAAGGTTGATTCAGAACTTAAAAAACCCTCCTCTGCTTATGGCTTAAATTATGTACATGTATGAAGAAGGACAATTTGACTGTGGATTTTTGTCAAAAAGGCCACCTCTGTCTTTTACTTCACTCACATCCTGAAAACTCAGCAAGTCCTTAAATTCCTTGTTTAATTGAGGGCTCTGTACCATATGCTCACAAGTCAGTTTCACTCAGAAAAGTGACCAATATTATAGAAATGATAAATGGCTAGAAGGCTCTCAATGAAGATCATTTATCTTTTCAGTTGCTAAGAGACTTTTCAGAAGACACATTTCCAAGATGTGCCTCTGCACTATGAAACTTGTTGTGTCCATTACAGTTAAGAGTCTTTTTTTGTTATTGTTTCCTCCACTGTTTTTAGAAATTTTACATAACTAAGTCAAAGATGAGGAGCCTGTCATGCAATGGCAGGCCCAAAACTATATTTTGTTCCATAAAAATATAAGTACTTTAAAATATTTTATTTCATTATTTCAGAAAGAAGATGATTTTTGGCACAGATATTTCCAAGAGCTTGCAAGTGAAGATTCTGAGCAACTGGGATTTAAAATTGAGTCATAAATTTCTTATGATAAATAATTCAACCAGAATTTCCAAAATTTTTTTCCTGAAATTAGGCATATAATAAAAGGAGATTGCTGTGTAGATGATAAGTTATACTCACATTACCAAATACTGCTTTTTCTCTTTTGTCGCTTCACTTTTTCACTTAAGTTAAATAACTCCAATTGTATTTAATAACATTTTCCTGTATAAGAACATGTTCATTAAATACATAATGACCAAATAAATACTTCCACTTTTTGCATTTTAGAATAAGTTTTTCTTTATCAGATTTACTGGACACTGTACAGTCACTGTAATACCCCAAAGGCATGCAAACCTTCTTTCACAGAGATACATGGTAGTGGGGGAAAAAAAAGTAATTAAATCAACATGGAATTGGACATAGATCAGGATTAAATTTTTTAAAAACAAACCAAGTACAACTAAATATGAAACTCTTTATCTCTTCCTTTTTATATTAGACAAACCATGCTTCATAATAAACATGGTTTATATGAGGCATACTATGTAAATTCCCATGTTCCCCAGAACCATTGCAGAGAAGCGGTGTCCTGTTTTCTTCCCATAAACAATTATCAGGTTTTCTGTCCTGTGACATGTGTCTCCTATTCTTTCTATCTTCTATGAGCTGTTGAATGCTCTAGAAGTCTTTTCTGTTCCTAACACAGACCTCTGAAGGATCTTGTATGACTAGGACCTGAGCTATGACTGAGGCTTTTGCCAGACACACGATTTAGAGGGAGAAGGGGAAGCAGCAGGTAGTTTGGGTTGGCAATGCAGTTACTTGGTTCTGAGAACTGCAAAACCTCTTTCCTGCCATTGTTTATTTTACATAACTATTCAAACATATCAAGAGACAATCAAAGCAATCATCAGGAGTATCTACATGCTTTTCTTAAAAATACAGTACACTTTTGAATTAGGTGGCTTAAGTTTTAAAAAAAACTTGAGCAAAATCATATAAATCTGCTTTTGTGATGGGTGTGTCCTTACAAGAGCTTTGTTGCAGAGAAGGAACATGCCCTTATAAAATAGGGTTCTTGAAAATAGAAATCACTTTGCTACAAAGTGTGTGGGCATTAAAAAAATATGGTCTGTGGATTTGTTAGGAAAAAAAGTACCTTTCTTTTTTCCACATAACTTTTGCTGAAAATCATCTGGAAACTGAGGAATTCCTTTTTTGTTAATAATCACAATACTAATTACAACTTAAATTTAGAAAGGGAACAAGAACCAGTAAAACATATCCTGAGAACTTAAAACTTGGTATTCCGTCAAGTACTGTTACTTGAATATGATAAGTGCCTTTTTTTCATCAGTCCCATGGCTCATCTGTTTTGAGAAGGTATAGTGGCTCCCTTCTGTGTTCTCCATAGCTTCAGGCTTCCTTTGCAGAACATGGAAGAAAGATTTCTGATTATCATTCTATGTGTTCCTGGCCAAAGTGCCAAACTTGTTTAGAGCACAGAACAACTTTACATGATACTAGCACTGGCTTTGATGCTTCAATCCCTTTCTAGGTGAACACTGAAGAAATGAATCCTTGGCTTTCTTTGTTTTTTTTCCAAGAAGGCAGCAGTCTCCTAAGCCATTCTCACAGGCTTTTATCTTCACTGTGTTAATCTGTGCATAACTTCCTCAGGTGTCACTGGAGGTCTAACACAGCATAATTATTTTTAGTCATACTCTAAGGGCTTCTTAGTGTGCAGCACATCAGGATGTGAAAGCATAATCCAACAAATGCACTGTATGGAGTATCAATGTGGATTTTGCACAGCAAATACTGGACTTCAACATGTTGACATTTCTGTACACTTCATGCAGGCACCCCTCTTGATTATACGTTGATTCCTAAAGGAATAGTTACTCATGGGCAGTTAAGCAAGGGATTTAATAGAATGTGTCTGAATCTATATTGCCTGAAGGAGAGCTCCAGTTGAGCACTTCAAGCCCAGCCACCAGATCAACCCTAAGATAACTCAGGTCCTTCCACGTCCAGTACCTCAATCCCCTAATGCAGGAGCTAACCCACTACCTTCAAGTCAATTTTGTACAGAGGATGATTTGAACCACTGGGCGAAATGCTCTATTCTATATTCTAGCTCAATGAATAAGACACTAATTCACATTTGCCAGGCTCATATGCTGATACTCAGCAGCAAAAATATATGAGAACACTTCTAGTGAGACACAAACACATCTGTTAGTTGTTCTGAGGGAATATGCCAGAATGTTGGAGTCATAAAGACTGTTTTTTGGTGGTCTGGTCAATATACTTGGTTGCATGAAAATCTATGGGTGGGTCACCAAGCGTCATGATGTTGAAAGGCTAGAGATTTTTGTTGGGTTTTTAATTGTGGTTAACCTCACTGTTGTGCTCAGATCATGCAGAAACCAAGTATTGACACTTGTCTTTAAGCATCACTTGTCAGCTACTCATTTCACAGGTCTTCCTTGGAACAATTGAGGAACTTTCAGTAAATTGATGCTGATCACAAATGGCTTATGGTATAGGTCAGTGATACCATGTCTATACAGGAAGCCACAACACCAAACTCCAGAAAGTTTTCCATAAAACAAAAGCCACTACCTTTCTCAGTGTGAAGAGGGTATTTTGCCTCAGCAATTTTCCCAGTCTACAGAGGCTTCTGTCAATACTCTGAAATCTGAGATTATGAAATTTCAATTTGTCTGCTCTTAGGAGGCTCTTTTATTGAATTATTGGATTTTTAAATTTCCTTTAAGAAAAATGAGGAAACCTCATTTTTTGTCCAGTATTTTGATATGTCCCTTGTCCCTGCTTTTCTGCAGGTCAATTATGAAGTGAGTTTCTGATCATAAAAAGGGATGAATTCATCTTCCTAGTTGTCAGTCCACATTTTCCCAGGAGACAAAATAGTGATGATAATACCTTCGGTCTTCTACTAGGCTCTGTCCAGTTACAGACTAGTGAAAGCTGTTAGCCAGCAGATGCAGAAGAGTAAGAATAAACTGTTGTTACCCAAGAGTTTTGAACTTTGTAGGTCCTGCTATGTCAGGCCAGATTCATGAGTAGGCAAAGTGAGATTCTAGGTTTTGTTAGCATTTTAGTTGTGGTAAACCTTCCCTCTGGCCAGGATAACCTGTGATGTGGTCTTGCTGGCTTAGAGACACATTAAAGACATTAAAAACAGTTTTCAGAGTGTAGGTGATCAGTCCTTTGTAAAAATTCAGCAGACATTTTGATTTTTCTTGAGATCACCACCATAAAATGAAGATCCCCAAGGCTGCAGTCATTTTTTGAATGTAGGCCAAATTTCCATAGGAGCAATCTGTTCGTGCTCTAGTGGTTTTGCCATACATTTCCTTACTTGCTATGTATCAGTATTGTTTTCACAGGAATTTGCTTCAAAACATCCAGTCACAGTATCTCTGGAAGACTCACTGATACCAGTGACAAAACCACTGAATGATAATTTGGATTAGGTCCTCAATAAAAAAATATAAGTTTTGGTGCTGTGTGTAGACTGTATTGGAAAGGAAAGATAAGTAATATTTTTGAAACCAACAAATAAAATAAGATAAATGGTTGCCAATATGTCAGGATGGTGAAAAAATACAGTTACTAGGTATATTATATAAAGTGTTTCACAGCACCAGGTCACTTACACATGGTTTGATTTATGGTTTTCCTTGAAACATTCTCATTCATTTTGAGCTTTAACATGCTCATCAGAATTACTTAAGCTAATCTGCTTGATTGCTGCTGTAGCAGCTCTTGGCTTGATGTCTGCTTAGTTTCAGACTTTGTATTCAACAAGCTCTCTTGTTGCCCTAGCAGTATGACTCACATACAGTACAAGGCAAATGCCAAGGTGCTGCCAGTCACAAGAAACCCATAGAAATGGAAGTGAAGTATTTGGTAGTTTCTTTTTCTGACCACAGGGTGTTGATGGAAAGAAACAAGGCAGGACAATCATGCTGCTTTCACATTTTGCTCAAGTGCCAGGAGGCGGTTCTTTCACAGTCACTGCAATTGTTCCTGTTTAACATGGAAGCCTTAAGCCAGACATAATTAGACTTTTTCTTGACAAATCATTTGTGCAAAGTCTTGACAGGTTGAAAACTGAAACGGTTGTGCTGCATTCTTCAGGGTCTGAAACAGACAGGATTACAGAAAAATGAAAGCAAGTACTGTGAAAGCTATAACTTGCAGAAATATGTGTCTAGTGCGAGTACAAAGTCTATGTCATGTTTGATCAAAACAATTAGACAGAATATTGTCTCGTGCTTTGCTGGTGTTATACTACAGTATATTAGTAATATATAAGGGCTGTTTTTCACTAGATAAATTCTGTGCCAAATGAGATGCAAACAAACACACCAAAAATATAATATGCACATATCTGATATTACTACAGAGTAAAGTTAGTGTGTAAGTCTTACAATTTGAGCTCATGTAACAACTGAAAGCTTCTTCTAGTAAGATGAGCTATTGCGCTGGAAAAAGAAAAGCTCCATGCAACTGTTATCATATATTGTCAGTACACTCATGGAAATATTCCCAGAATTAAAGAATCATTTAGGTTAGGAAAAAAACCTTAATGATTTGCTGTATCTGAGATATTCATATTCTTCCTATGCCAGCTAGTACCAGTAATGACTTGCTCAGTGATGTCATGGTTAGATGGCACAGATGAAGACATTTTGAAACATTTGAAAATTTTCTAATCACTACATAATGAACAAAATCCTCAAACATCTCAGTTTCTACTCGTGCTTGCAAATACCATGATTTTCATGAAAATGCATAATTGTAGCTAGGGTTTAACAGCAGATTTATAGTTATAATGAAGGGTTTTATGAAACGTACTAGAGGAAGCTCCTCAGTACATTAGAATGCAAATAATTGAATCAGTACTTTTCATAATGCATCCTGAATGTCTGGTGAAATAGAACTACTGATTACTCCCAGTAACATTTTTTTGGTGTTACTTCACAAAATGTAGCAATTTGCAATAAATCTGTTTGGTAAGCTAAAGCATCACAGCAGATCTTTTCCCCTTTCCAAGATCCTTTCCAAGGTATTATCTGGAATATTATGTACAATATAAATGTGGGAAAAATACATTCCACAGTCACAGGTGATCTTTCAGCTTCTTTATGGATGGAAAAAAATTCTCTCAGAGATTGTCAAGTCTTGGTGTCATGTTCTGCACTGAAAAACAATAAAAGAAGAGAGCACTTCCTCTGGTATTGTAATAAATCATCAGCTGAAACTTTCAAGTTGGCTTCAAATTTTGCAAGCACACCATGATGTGGTTCTGGTGTACCATCGTACATATGTGCAAAGCCAAAACAACACTTTACCAGTAAAATTATATATATATATCTGTTCAAATGTAAGTCATTTCTATCATACACAGTACATGTGCATTCAAAAGATGTCAAAAGAAATGTTCTTGCAGAGGTCAAAATGCATGTGGAAGTTCCAAGCTCCTGCATATCTTCATGTTCTTTGCTCTTTCATCAACCATGTGGTGAGAGGGAACGTTATGTCCTTCTTATGGCTTTCTTTAACAGACTGTATTAGTAATCATATTTTAGAATTTCCTCAGCAACAGATAGAATTTCTTGTCCAATACTTAGGAATAATATCTCTGTAACTCAGTTCAACTTTCTGTTGTCCTGTCCTCTATCAGTTCACTAAGTGGTTAAGGAATCATACTGAGTTGTGCCTGTATACCTTCTATCTCATGCGACTCTGGCTCAAACTCAATCATCTGCACTTCTTAAACATAAACCAACTAATTCTCAAAAGATTACAGTTAATAATAAAAATTCAGGTAGCAACCCAAGTAAAATTAATTCTGCCATATACATTAAGTCTTTTCCTTCTGCAGCTGCACAATAGTGAAATTCTTGTTCATACAAATGAATTTTACCTTTGGCAGCTTGGAAATGTATTCTTTTAATTGCATTTTTACTGTAATCCAAACTTGTTTAAGAGACCAAAAAAATTTTGCTAAATCTATTTGACTCAGAACATATGCTTAAGTCTTTGTTGTAGCTCACTCAGGAGCGCTTTTGTGTGTGGCACAGAATGGATTAATTAGATGGAGCAAAAGGTAGTAATCAGTAAATTATTTTTCATAATATGCAATTTATTAAAGATTTACTTACAAAAAATGTTAAAAAACATTAGGACAATCTCTGCTTTATTATTTTAAGCAGCACTTTTCACTTTGATTGCAAGTAGTAATTTCTGAGCTTCAGAAGAGGTCTTATTTTTGCATGACAAATCCCTCCTGTACTTTTACTCTGAACGCTGCCATCTTTTAGTTGTACTGCATTTCTAAACTTCAATTCTGTAGAGTTTCACTTCCCTCTCCTCTTTCTAATGTTTGTTAGCATTGCTGTTCTTAAACATATTGAATTATGGAAACAATGACAGCAAGGGTGCCTATAGGCAGCTCAGTCATGTATGTCCATGTGAAAGTTGCCAGCACACTGCCTGGGGGAAAGCAACCTTTCTGCCTTGAGAAACCCAGATATGCTGTCAGCATTTTTGAGGAGGAAATGTGTTCCTATTTTAGGTATGGGAATGAAAAGAATAAGAAAAAATAATAATAATGAGTTCTGAGGATAGCATAGGGGTGTGTTTATAAGCAAAGCCCATGGTAAGTCATTAGATCTCTATCTTTTGAGTCTGTGACAAATACTCTAGCTTTAAAATACTGAAATATTTTTCATGTCTAGTGATTGACATTATGCCTCAGAGTGTCTGCCTACCTGGGGGGAGTTGTAAAAGTTGTGGGAATGGTCCTGTGAAAGGAAAAATAAGAGTAAAATCAAAATGGCATTGCCTGGAGTCGCAATTCATAGTCAAATGATGTCTGTGCATAGACAGTCACTGGGAATGACACCTCCTTTCTTAAAGACATTGAGTCGGAACAAATACAATTAATTCTGAACTGAGATATAGATATTCTCTTGGTAGTTTGTAATAGTTATGATTTGCTTGCCAATGTAGCAAAAGCTCAAACCAAATTTCTTGGATTAATAAAAAATCAATTAAAAAGGTATTATGGGCTTGATTAATATTATTTTATTTATATTAATGAAATCCAGTATTTTTTTTTTAATTAAACTCCTCTCAAAAACAGCCAAGCAAATACACATCTGACCACAGCCACCATTGGAGAGAAAAAAATGGTCAGCTGCTGACACTCTTCTGTTGAGAAATGCACCTGTGGATGCTTAACACCAGCACACAAATCCCTGGGCTACAGCCCTACTCATGTGCTTTTCTGTCCTCTGCAGCCAGTGAATTCTATGTGCTATAAACCTCCTTTGGCATTAACCTGCTTGGCCCTGTGTAACAACAGTACAGCAAGAGGAATGATTTTCATTCCTTAGAAAGCTGCCTGAAGTCTCATTTCTGTCTTCTATCACAGCTCACTGTAGGTAGCCTGAACTGGGGTTAAAATTTAGCTGAGAAAAATTGGCTCTCAATGATGTTCACTCATTGTATTATCTTCTATTTTTATGAGCCCAGTGTTAAAGAAAAGCTTCCTTTCATGTAAAATGGTGATATGGTTAATGTGAAGGGAGAAGGGTGGAAACAGACAGCAAGAGTGAAAAGAAGTAAAGGAAATGATGTTGTTTGAAATACAACCCAGTAAATGGGTATACTTAAACCCAGTGTTGCATGAAGACTCATCCGATTTTTCTCATAAGTAAGCTTAAGAAAATAAAGACATAAATAAATATGAAAATTTTATTTATATACTACAGTCAACAAGTAGAAGGCAAATTTTCAAAAACAATATGAACACCTTTGTAAATACAGACAAAAAAGTCTGAAATTAATTGGGATGACAGAACAAATTTCTGTTGATTCTAATGGATTTAGGATTATGCCCTAAACAACGAATTTGAGAGGGTATTCCAAAATAAACAAGAGAGTGAAACTCCATGCTTGAGAGTGGGGAAAAATAGCCAGTAAGTCAATCATCTCTGGTGCTGGTGATGTACAGCACCCTTAATAAGTGCTGATGGCAGTACTGGCACACACTGGGGAATGGGTAACTCCAGGTATCCATGGTGCAAGCCAGCAGGAATGTCAGGACAGCAGAATGCAGTGCCCAAGAGTAAAGGAAATGTTGAGAGATATGAGTGCTTTTGCTGGAAGGAGAGCATTTAGTTTCCCATAAAAACACAAGAGAAACTGTCTCAAATCCAAATCACTGAAAAGATTGAGAGAACAAATTGACTTTGCACCATGCTGTGACTATCTCCTGACTAGAGCTTTATTGGAATAAATTAATTTTATCAAAATTTTTTTCTACAGTCAGTAAAAATGTAAAGAGAGGATCTTATCCACCTAAGTGTCCCTACAATGCTACAGTACCTGAACAAGTCAGGGAAAGATGTTACTTTGGAGGTTACAGATGAAAATCCAGATTTTGTGAATTATGTCTGGAAACCATAAGAACCTTGACGGTTCTGGGACAGTCTGGTGAGAATAATATCACTCCACAGCCAAGCACCCACATGAGAGCCCAGCTTTTTCAACCATCAATGTAGAATAAATTTTATAATTCAATCTACAAGTTTAACAGCAATGTCTTGGTGATAGATGGAAAGATATGCATAGTGATTTACAGAGATGTGTACAGCCTTCTAACAGAGACAAGAAGAAAGACTTCATAGAAAGAAAAAAAGACTTTTCTCAGCAGAGACAATAGAAAAAAAATTAAAGGAGGACAACAGCCTTAGAACCAGTAGAAAGTCTACCTAGTAAAACGGTGGTGTGTTAATTTCCATTTATGGGGGGAAACTTTTCCATAAATGAAATGGAGTGGAAATAAAGTGGGAATGCTCTCTTGTGGCAGTAAGTTGTACTGGTCCCTTGCACACAGTACTGGAGTGATTAATTTCGACTAATTTTAAATGTAAAATCTGAAAGCAAAGACAGATATGTCGATGATCATATATCAATCATAAGGCCATATGGCCATGTGGCTATAATAGTTGGACTGTCTGGGATCCAGGAGATTCCAGTAGAAGTCTAGTGTCCCAGAACTCCCATCATTATGATGTGCTCAACCTGCTCAACACAAACTGCAAGAAACATTGTGATTACGTTTTTGTGGTCCTTCCTCATGTTCCCACCTTATCTGAGCTCATTCTCTGTCAATTAGTTTTCTTCCAAGCCTGACACAAAGTCAAACATGAAGAAAGCAAATCATACAGTTGTATTGGTGACAGAAAATGAGTCAGAGCAGGGTGTATTTTGTTCTATAGCTCAGCTCTGTCCTCTGCAACAGCTCATACATCTGACTGCCAGGGAAATAAAATGTGGGGATCCTTAGGGCTGCTAATGGCAAGAAAGATTGTCTTCTCATAGCTCCTGCAGAAAAATTACTAGCCAAAAGTAGAACTATCTTCTCAGCCTCAAGTCTGCAAATATAACAAAATATTGTAGTTAAAATAAGTAAACAATGTTTGACTGGCTTAAAATCATGATATGCATAGTCTATCATTATGCATCACCAAGCAATTGGGCAAGAGTGAAATCAATACAGTGTCCAAGGCTCTCTCAGGCAAAAATATGCTTGAAACACATGTGTACAAGATGTGTCCAAACTTTTTCTAGTTGAATATGTTTGGTAAACATATTTATTAGCAGGTTAGTATTAACTGATGAGAGTATAGACTTCTGTTGATATGATCAGTAGTGATGCAGGAATCACTGACTCTCCAGTGAATGGTTTACACCAGTACCTGTGGATCTTCTTGCATAATCAGTGTGATTAGCCTTTGATAAACTGCTATACTTCTCAATCTTTTAGCCAGTGGCTTACTCAACCTATATACTGCCTCCTATAAACACTTCAATCTGAAACAATTTCAGGAAAAATGTTATTCCTAGGGTAGTGGCTCAGTTTGCATTGCTTCTACCAAACTGTTTTCTGAAAGGCATCCCCTGAGCTTATGGCAGTGTGCTTGCAACATTTCAATTTTTTTATTTCTTCTTTTTTTCCTTTCTTTGTTGTTGCTCTAAATTAAACTCTATTGGAGACTTCAGCATTTCATATTAAAACAATGCCTGTCAGGAGTTCTTTACTGTGCATGATAAAATGTAAACTCTTTAATTAGCTTTTTTTTTGTAATAAACAGTGGAAACTACTTTAGCATCTTAATCAGTAGAGTTTCAAAGTTATTTTCTTTTTTACTTGCCTCTGCTGCTCTTCTTTGTTTGCTATGCTCTATTACTCTGTTGAAAGCTATCATTTACAGTTTATCCCATTATTGATGAGCAGTGTTTTTGTTATTTTTAGCTAAAACCAAATATTTTATTAAGTCTCCTAACATATCTCACACATTTTGACAGAAAACATTTGGAAGCACATAACTCACTCTAAGGTGAGTTTGCTAGAAACAAGTTGCGCTAACTTATTTAACCCAACAGTGGCAATTAGATATCACAAAGTACCCACGATATGGCAGAAGGAAGCATTTACAAAGGGGCTGCTAAGTGGATTGCTGGCTGCTGAAGAGTATCAGACATAGTTGTCTTACCCACAGTTTTAATAAACCAACCTGGTTTTACTATGAATGGGATTTGGAACACAGTTACTCTGGTCTTCCATGCTAGCACCCAAAGCAGCAATATGGTGCTAAATACACAGTCCTCCAAGAGGAAAAGTCAAATAATGAAGGGGGTTTGGAAAAGCTCACACCCGAGATGGTTTTGGACAAGCATTTTTAACAGCTTTTATCCCCCCTCCATTTCCAGGCTTGAGCAGTAAGAAGAGAAAAGGATCCCAGGCTGTTAGAAAGGCCGTGCTTTACATATAGTTATGCTGTCTCCGACAATCAGCTGTTTAGCTGCTGAGATCCACAAGTTGCAGAAATCCACAGTGGGAACCATCCACCTCGAGATGCTCCTCCAACAACCTGCTGGGCAGACAGGAAGCTGCAACTGTGGCCTGGCCTGCAGCTTCCTTAGAGACAGCTGTGGCACAGCCCTGTCTGTCTTTTTCCTGTTCTGTCTGAATTCCTGCTGAGTAGGAGAAAACTGGGGTTGACTAACAACATCTATTTCATGTCATGGCTTACTGACAGAGGTCAAAAATCTGATGCCAAATTAAAAATATTAAAAATAAAATTAATTTTTTTGGATTCTCCTAATTTTTTATGCTCTGCTACCCAAAGTGCCTGGAGGAATGATGGCATTTATAGGTAGGGGGGCTTTTTTGTTAGTTTGGCATTTTGTTTTTGGTTTGCTTTGGCATTTCTTTGTTTTTTATTTTTTTTTTTTAATTACTATGTGTAATATGAAGAATTTGGTGCCTCTTGAGGACAATCTTAAAAAGCCCAGCAGAAATCAAGTTCATTGTTCAGGCCTTCTGCAACTGATAATTGAAGAATTACAGTTGAGGAGGGATGTTCTTTCATGAAATGCATGATAGTATGTTTGCATTTGAAAGTGGGAAATGATCCTCACAAAGTTCATCTCATATGAATTAGGCAATCTTTAATTCCTGCAGTGTTGGACTAGATGCAGACTAGGAGATCATATGAAAGAAACTCCCTACATCTGTAGCAGCACCACTGTGCCACTTAATACTCCAAAAGATTTAATATTAAACCTTTTGGAATTGTATTTTCTTTTTGAAGAAAATATCTTGAATATATATCTTGAATATTGTTAAGATAAAATGGCAAGTTTTTCTGCTAAATATAAAAATCTGCTACTTGCTAAGCCAGAAAGCATTTTCTTACTAAGGGTTAATCGGTAACCAAAAGTTCCTGGACTGTGATATAACAAATATCTCAGCTTTATATCTACCTGTTCACCTAAGGATTATGTTCTACTGTGTGTCATTACTCCAGCAGCTTGTTCAGAGATGATGAACCAAACAAAAACAAATAAAATATTGAACAACAAACAAAATATTTTTTGAGAATATTATTTCAAATACAGAGTCAAAATTACCAGGGATACAAAAATGCTGATGTGTTGTTAGAACCCTAGTCCTGCTATCTACTCTATCTACATTATAATCCAGTTTTTAATTAGATGGTAAGATCGCAATTATTTGTTTTCACTAAAAAAAAAAGGACCTAGCAAAAGCCAAGAGTCTGCCAAGTAGTCTGCTTTCCATCACATTCCTTCTTTTCAAATGGATGTATCTACTGGAATACACAATGGACTAAATAAAGGTCGTAGGAATTCCCCAAATTGTTTTGGCTGAAACTGTCCAAAATTATTCAGTCTGAAGAAAATATTTACATGGATGCTTTCGGTCTGAAAATATAGACCTATTCTATAGTTAAGAAACTTAAAGATACCTAAAATCTGGAAGGCTTTTCTCTCAGCCTATATTAATAAGCAGTGGCATGCTTGTCTTTGTATTAACCAGGACTTGACTGTCAGGAAAAATTAATCAATTCAAAATTTGGGGTTAATAAATGAGCACCATCTCAAATCTTTATTCAGAAATCCCTCAAAAGGGGAGTGAAACTGAACTTTCTAGTGTTCCATTTTTCCTAGTCCCAAAATGATCATCATAATTTTAGGTTTAGGTGTGACCTGTGGCTTCATCGAGAGCACTTGCTGTTTAGCTGTTTTGATGTGTCAGTGGGAGCATGTAGCATGTAGGCACTAGACACTGGTTATTTGGTTATCCACAGATAGACATACTTACCATTCCTAAAATATTCTTCAATGGAAGTTTTGTTTCCTTTTTTTCCTGAGGCTTTAACTCTTGCGCTTCAAATTGGCATTGAACTCCTGTACCTACTACTACCTTCAGCTCATTCTCCCAGGAATGCTTAGTATGGGTCCAGAACTTGATATGTTTGCAGTTTTAACGTGCCCCCCACTTCATGACATCATACTTTTTAGCAGGTGTGTCTCCCAAACACAACCAAGTAATACATTTGAGCATTGCCTGTTAATTGCGATATTCAACTCCTCTTCACCCTGCTGCATTTCAACACAGCAGTCCCAAAGAGCTAGGGGCAAAAGAGGTAGACTGATTTCTCATTTCATTTTGAGCTTTCAAGCGTATGCTTTGGTTTCAGTCTCTAAATACAGACCCAGAGAAGTTACTTCCACAGGAGCTTTAGCATGAGCTTCTGAAAATATACATTGCTGTATTCTTTCTCCCTTTCCCATCTCTCCAAGGAGAAATATAAGGAGCCATTGTCTCTAGAACCATGATAGTGTTCTAAAAATAATAACCTCTTCCAGACATGTGCTCGAGGCCTAAGGAAGGAGACACTGATACCCTGAGATAAATATTTATATGTCTTATCATGCTTACAGCATCATCTTTACAAATCCCCTTCCTGTAGTTCAACTACCCAAAGGTGACAGAGAGGCATTTTGTGTCAGTAGGAGTTGCACAATGCAAGACACTTCGCTTGAGTAATTAGTCAGTGTTAAGGATGCAGTGTTTTGTTTTATTAAAGACCAGATTATTATTCTGAGTTTTGTATTTCCTTCATTTATAGATGAAAATTATAATTAATTCCTTATACATGTGAATTTTAAGTTCATAGCAAATGTTATTGAAATAGCTACAATTAATTTTCTTTGTCTCCCAGTTTGCTATTTCTTGCAGCTTTCAGGATACACAGAGTTATCTCCAGGGAAGGGACCATGAGTCAGCGAGAAATTTGAGGTAGATATTGTTCTTACAGCGAGCATGCCAGAAAACATCCAAGGAACTCTGAAATTCTAGTTTATTTTAGCTCAGACTAAGACAATGGACCTTTATAAAGAGACAAGTGAGGCCTGCTTAAGTAAGACAATAAAAGTAAGATAATACAAAAATAAATCTTTCTTTGCCCACTGTATCCTTTCTTTTTTTGAGCCTTGCTCTGAATACAACAACTTTCAAGGGTTTCTTGAACCAAACTCAATGCAATCCTCTCTTGAGAAAAAGGGAGTTTTCTTTGGTTTTTTTTTTCTTTTCTACTGTACTCTTGTTTCTTTAACCCTGATCTCCTCCTGAACCGCTGTTCCTGCTGAATACTCTCTGCTTGTTGGGTTTCTCACACTGCTCGCCCCACAGGTTTCATCACAGTTTTTCCCATCTATAGACACTCCTTGCTCTCAGGTAAGACAAAGAAGGGAATCCCTTGACCCAAAGCATTCTCTTATTAATGTGAGTTACTGAAGACCAGATGAATGTCAGCTTGCTCCTGCTGCCAGCCATTGTGCTTTTTAGAGAGCATAACACAGAAAAAATCATGAACAAACATGGCACATTGTTGCATCTGTTCTCTTCTTCTCCAAATTCCATGCATAAAGTTCAATTTTATGCTACCATCAGGGGCCTATTCACAGCAGAGAGAAAACTGGCATTGTTCATAATGAATTAATACCCACCTCAAAGAGAAATTAAGTTCTTTCCATTTTCTGTCGCTAAGGGACATAAGATAAGGTAGGAGAAGGCCAAAACAAGTGCTTTGGAGGATGGATTATTTTAATAGAGTGAAGCTGTAGATGTGACAGAGTGCTCTTGTATCAGAGCAGTGTATTATTTTACACTGATATTTCTGGGGTCTAAATTACTTCACTACCAATGGTTATTTCTAAAGCAATGAGATTAAACAATATTTGGTATGATTTCTTGAAGAGTTCGATCTGACAGAGAATTGACTGGTGCTCAGTCTCTAATAATTGTAAAGGCTATATAGATAAATGTAAGAGAGTGTGGCTAAGTACAGTCTTCATTTGAGAAGGTGCATGTTTTATCGAGTATGTTTATGTAGAAATATAAATGTGTGTAATCTCCTTCTAATTAGAGCTGGACTGCAGTATTGCCTATTCTGAGCACCTGGAAATCAGAAGTCACATCTCTAGACTGTGGCAGAGGATAAAAATCAGAAACCATCTTCAGTATTTTAAATTATATATTGCCTCTAGTCTGGTAAGGTGAGAAAAAATCTGAAACTATTGCCTAAATGTGAGAACACATAGCTGAGGTTTAAAAAGTATCACATTAAAAATTTCAGGTAACTCACTGAATAACAGCACCGTCACTATGCACCTGGACAGAGAGGTAAAAGGGCAAGACCTCACCCAAAGGCCATGGCACAGAAGAAACCTGAGAGTAAGGCTTAACACTATTACACTGTCAGTACTCATAGGTATAACAAGATCTAAGGCTGGCAGGCTGCTTACAGCCTAAAGGATTGCAATATTCCCAGAGGAAAGGCAGGAAAGAGAAGAGTGAAATGTATTGGTTGGGCAGCCTGAGAGAAGAGTTAATTATAATAAGTGGGCCTCTCTGAGATTTTTAGGAATGGTGTGAGTATTTTGGTGATGTGATCAGGCCATTCATAAGTTCAACGGTTCCTAAAACCAGCTTATCTCAAAAATGCTTGTATACAAATCACTTTTGACCCAGCTTCCCGACGGACTTGAAGACCCTTTGACCCAGGCTACTCATTTTGGATTGCCTCAGGTTTGACCTTGCTTTGATGATGGCTGTACTTTGCTTGGACTAATCTGTGTACAGCAGTCTATAATGCTGTATGTTTGTGTGTATGAGCACTCATATACATGCACATCTGTTAAAGAGGAGCCTACATGGAGGTGGATATAATGCAGAGGAAGGGTAAGGTACCTTACATGATGATCTAATATGACTTGTTACATTTAGATCACTTTTGAAAACCAAAACTAAACAATCAGGTTATTGCATGGAAATGTCAATGAGCTACTCTGCCTGTGGCTAGTTTGCTAGGATTTTTTCATTATGGAGTCATTACTGCTAGCATACATGAAACCATAGATGTAACTTTTGATTATTGAAGTTATTCCAAAAGATAAAGACACTCATACATAGAGCCAACACTTAGGCTTATATTTATAACTCTAATAAGAAGAATGTCAGTCTTATAGCTCACAATTTAACGTTTAATACCAACATCTTAATGTACCATCAATCTGAACTTAAACCAAACTTCTTGAAATAGACAAGATCTCATGATACATGTTCCCCACATGTTTCTTCTCTCTTTTAACAAAAGCAAAAAGAAAACTGAGTAAGAAAAGTCACAATTAAAAAAAAAATAAAATAAGCATTATTCTTGGAAAGAATGTCTCATTTTCTTCCTTCCTTTTGGCAGTTTTCTAGGCTGCTGTAGATTGAAGAAAATAGGAATAAGCATCTTTCGACCACAAACAGATGTGCTTGATAAAGAAAATGTCAGCAAAAATACTAAAGCAATGTGTCACAGCAGCTTTCTGACAGATAGAGGGAAAAGGTAAAAAATGTTCTATCATGTCCGACAAGGTGTTCTTTTTGAGATTTAAAGATCACTGTGCAACTTTAAACATGTTTGTCACTTTGGCTCTGACTGGAGCTATCTGGAGCTTCACAAGAACTTTATCAGCTCAGCATAGGGGGGAAGAAAGAAGCCCATTCCCATTTATCTCAGCCAGGTTCCCTTCAAAGCCAACAAATAAATTACAGTGTACATTTGATACAAATTGATTTCTTAACTCAAATAACAATGTTGTCCTCCCAGTCAGGCCATGTGTCACTCATTCGCGAGCCTGAGTGAAAGGCTCAATCTGTCTGCGTGACAGAAATAGGCCTGACGCATCTCACCGAGGAATGCTAATAACCCCGGCCTGGCCCGGGCCTTTGTGGGCAAGCCGCGATAAGGAAAATCAGCCCGTCCTGTCAAACACCGCGAAGGCCTGATCGCTGTTTGTTCCAACAAGCTGCATAGGCCTCGGAGCCGCCATCCTATTTCATGTAGTAAATGAGAGGAAAATAAGATCCGGCTACCACGGTTAAGATGCCGGTGACTGTGATGAAGCCGAAGTGAAAGGAAACCCCATTGAATATCTTGAACTGATCTTATCAGCTGCTGGAGAAATGAGATATTGGCAGGGGCTGTTGAGTTTCTCACAGCTGAGCAGGTTAATAAGGTTGGGAGGCAGGCCACAGGCTAATTGGATTTGCCTTGGTTTGATAAACAGTGGCAGGCCCATTGCCAGAAAAACATACACAATGTGGCTTTTCCTCTTTGTTTGTCTTTAAGACATACGGGGCGGCGGGGGGGGAGGGGGTGTTGAGGGAAGAAAAAAACCTGGAAAAAAAAGCTGCTTTATTTTTCCCCTTTTTTTTTAAGCTAAAGGTGTCTTCCTGAATTCCCAGATGAAGAGGCCAACAAAGTCAAACTGTGAAACAGTAGTTGCTGGTTGTTCTGATTTTAATCAAACACCATTTAACCCGCCTGACCTCACAAAGTCAGCTCACATCAAAACAGCACAACTGTTGGGGCTAACTAGAAGCAGAAGGAAATAACAACCTATTGAAGCTTTCCAAAAGCTTAAAATATTCAAAAGGAAACAATTTTGCAGCCTCATCTCCGGGCAGATGCAGCCTGGGCAAAAGAGACAGCCCGCGCAGCCGTCTCCATGCTGTGCCCAGTGCGGGCACCCAGGTTGCACCCATGGCGGATGGGCAAGGTGCCAGCACCCCTTCAGACCTCTCTAAAGTTTGATCCCATGGTCCTTCAGCTGTTGCCATAACCCTGCTTCTTTTCCATGCTGTTACTTGGCAGGATCTGGCCTGGAATTTGCAAGAAGTTGAGGAGCTTTTTGATTAAACACTGCAAAACTGTGCCCTGCCGGGCAGGCAGAAGGCTGCTCCATTACCACTGTTTTGCTGCACAGGTTGCTGCGAGCTTCCACCCACACTGCCCAGTAAAACCTGCCAAAATGCCGTGACCTTTGCATGACCTTGGAAATGTGATGCTTTGAAAAACGTTTAGATGTTGAAGTTGCTATTGAATGCTTCTGATAAAATCCTCTCACTACTTTTTTTTACACGAAGTTTGGCTTGAATTTTCTCCACTGACTCTTCTAAGTCATGGGTCTATTTTCTCTTTGGATTGGCATTGGCAGGGCCAGTGAAAGGAGAAATAACCAAATGAGAGTGGTGCTGCCTTATTCACTGCAGATAGAAATATAGCACCAGGGCAAGGCAGGAATTACTTAGAGCAACAGAGGAATACATGTACTTTAAATATGAGTGTGAGAACATGAATGTATTTTCAGTGTGTACGATGTTCCACACTGTGGCATCTGAAAATCAGAACCTTTTTATGAACTTCTGTGACTTTATCTATAAAAGTTATCAACGGAATCAATAACCAATGAGAAATGCATGCCATGCCAGTGGAGAGCTTCTAAGTATCTTAATTTTTTTCTTTTATGTAGTTTCTGGTGTCTTAAGGAAATATGTTTGCATGCCACCAGATTCAGTGAGTCAGACAAGATGAGGAACTGGAAGGAAACATGTCTAAGCTTATTCCACATTTTATTTTTCTCAATTCAGAATGGGAACTTCCTTGTAATTTTTTAAGAGAGATCAATTTCTCTGAGAAAATATTGTTTCTCAGTTATGTGAGAAATATAAGTAATGTTTGAAGTCTTCGTTTAAATATGACCACAACAAAGTGTTTCCACTCTCTTTGTCTCCATTCTTCAGAAAAATAGTTTTATTTATGACTTTATTATTTACTCTACTTTGTATTTCATTGCTTTAACACATATTTTCAATTAATATAACATATTTTATCAAACTTTTTCAGAATACTTTGTCAAAATGAATAATATTGTACATTTCACTTTTTTTGATACATGAGCAGATATTTCCTGAACAACTCTTTCCTGCTTAAAATTTACAGGTTTCTGAAAGCAGAGCATACAATTTTCAACGAATATTACCTGTGCAGGCAGCTTAAAATTTTAGCAGGTTCAGAAGTATCCATTTTTGGGGCAGTTTCGATTTGTCTCCATGGCTGATTGCTCCTCCTTGGCCTTTGTGTTTTCTTTACACATTTACCAAAATAGAATCAGAATATAACTTGCCCAATAAAGGGTACCTTTACTAGGATTTCCTAGCAGGATTGCTACTATTATTTCCTTTGCTAGGAAATAATATTTAACTTTCTAGAAAACAATGCCAGTCCTCACCTGAGATGTGCAATGTTGAGGAACAAAGAACTACCTCTTCCATCTGCTAGCTGAACTCTGCCTTACTGAAGATGAAACTCCCTTTCATTCTCTGGTCCAAAGAATATCTAATTTGTAGGAAGTGAATTGGTTTGAACAGAACAGAAAGTAGATTTTTTTTTTTCCCCCAACAAAATGTAGCTAAAGACTAGTCTCCCACCTGCTTACCACATGTTTCAACTGTGGGACTAGCAACTTCTCTAGAGCAGAGAAGGTCCAGGCAGTTCAGAACTTACCACGTCCTTTGGCTCTGGAAGAAAACATAAGAGAAAGGGAATGACTTGCCAGCAGAAGAGTTTCTCAGATCAAGATAATCAAAGAGATTTTCTTTATTTTTTTTCTTTTAGTTTTGGGCCTGGAAACATTTAAGAGAAATTTTGTTTCATGGTAAATAAGAGCAAAACCTGTAAAAAGTATTGTAACTGAAAAAATGAAACAAAACCCAATCCCTGTATCATGACGGAAATGAAACCATTCAAGCAAAATAAAGAAAAGAAAATAATTTGATCTAAACATTGCTTAAATTAAGATTCAGGTTTGTTTTTAAAGAAAGAAAACTCTTTCCTCACTTTGAGTATGTTTCTGGACACCATCCCATGATACAAAATTGTCTTTGTACTTGCAATGACTTATGCATAATAGTTTCTTCCTTTCACATTTTGAGTGTTTTATTATTTTTGGATGCACATCAATGCAGCATGTGGCACATGTATAAGGCAGACTGGGGTAATGGAAGTATATTTTCTGCAGTATAAATACTGGCTAGAACTAAGCTGACAAAACCTCTTGTCCAAAATCCAGGTTCACTACTGTTGAAATTAATAAAATTTGCTCCTTTCAATAATAGTAAGATCAATCTTTAATGGTTTTCCAGCCTTAGATAAAGCTTGGAATAGTGCTCCTATATTTGCTGTAAGTTGTATTTAGAATCATTAATTGGTCTAGTTTTCTGATATACCAAAATAGCAATGAACAGATGAATATGAAATAATATATTTCTAAAATCATGAAATACAGCAAATGAACTATATTTGAGCTACTAAAATTGCATCAAGCCTAAGTACTTATCATAGTACTGATTTTATTAACTTCCAGTATTTCAGGAATTATTTAAATAATTTGCGAACTAATGTTTTCCATTAAGACTCAAAATTTATGATCAAAGTTTGTCTTTTGTTCATTTTTAATTTTTAAAAAATAGACAATATGTAAATCAAAGCTAATAATAGCAGTTCCAAAGACATCTCATAAAGACTAGCATGTGCTTTTACCTTTAATCTCAGTGAGAAGCCCCTTGCCTTTAATGGAAGTATTCACAGAATATAAAATTGAGTAGATGATCATATCTTTAAAAGATGAGGGCCTAAAGAAGCACCTGGTGATTAGTACTGAGTGCTACAATATGAATAGACCTCATAATGGGGTAATAAGATTTTCCTGGAATCACTGTACTACTCTTTTTGGAAGGAAACAGATGAATCCAGACCTTGGAAAAAGTAACTGCCTCAAAGCAAGATATTAATAATTAGTAGGTGCTGTGGAACAATCTGACTGAAGAACATTTTTCTTCCATTATGTGGCAAAATTTCTATGGCACTAAATTTCATATTGGGAAAACAAAGAAATAGAGATACAGAACAGATTCTGAAAATGTTCTTTATCAAGAATGACCATTACCAAAGTGTCTGTTCAGTATTTTCATGACCAATAATGTGATGAGGCAACTCTGCTTCTCCCCAAAGCACAAAACACTCCACATACTTGATTATGTTCCTAATAGTTTACTTTTTACATCAAATAATAGATTGAATGAAGATTTACCATCAAACTTGTTTCTTGTAAGGTATACTAATGTATTTGTAATAAATAAATGAAGAAAAAAAATGAAGAAAATCATACAGAATGTGATGATTAGCACAAATATATTAGTGTATATTACCGCAAGTGTGTGAAAATACATTGTAAATGTAACTTGCGATCATAACTCTTTTTTTTAATCCAAATTATGAATAGGTAAGAGAGAGTTAATAGATTCCAGTCCCTCAGGTACAGAACATTTACAGCCAGACAATTACATATATGTATATATAAAAAAATAGATTCACATCAATATTATTGTATCAGTATTCCATAGAAATTTGAAACTTTAACAATGGCATTTTATTTTGTTTACCTAAATTATTTGTAATTTGGGTCAAAGAAAGGAAATAACATGATTCTGAGAATCTCAGTTTTGCTTTCTCAAGTTAAGATACTGTAAATGTTTAGCATGGAGAGCAAATATTGTTCAAAATTCAGATGTTCCAAGTAATGTTATAAACATAGGTACAAATCCCTAACATACAAAAGCATTGCATTCTTGGTAAATATGGTCTTCAGGTTTCAGTATAAAGGCATTAGTATTACATGATTG
The DNA here is from genome assembly GCA_013400575.1 of Peucedramus taeniatus. NCBI lineage: Eukaryota > Metazoa > Chordata > Aves > Passeriformes > Fringillidae > Peucedramus > Peucedramus taeniatus. The sequence goes on along the minus strand of WBNO01005055.1, from coordinate 6,827 downwards.
TGATTTACACATCAATTTTAAAAAATGCTGACTCACACACAGCCCTTTTTCCATCGTCACATCACTTTGTTTTCTTATACTATTCTGTGATGAAATAATATAACTAAAGTTTCTACTGCCCACTGGTTGCCAACAGATAAATCCCCTTCCTACAGTGTAAAACTCTGCTATTCCAGCTCCAAGTGCTTCAAAGACTGTTCCTGCTTCAGAAAATACAGCTGCACAGTAGTGGTGGATCTGTATCACAAAGATTCGGTGCCCAGACCCCACTGTCTACCCAAGACACATATCAGAGGCTTTAGTAAAGATTTGGTTAGTCTGACCCTATGTAGTGACCACTGGGGGAGTATATGATATATACTGTCTTGGGCGCTAGGTTTCCATGTAATTTTACCTAACAGGAATGCATAATTTATAACACCACAGTAAAAATAAATGAATAAGTAGCTATCAGGTCTACATCTATGTTATAAGTCTCCATCACTGAACAACGTGGTTTAGTATGAGTGGATCTGTAGAGCAGCTGGTACTAAGGACATGATGCCCATACATTTTGGGGTAAGAGGTTTTTTTAACTTTGATCTGGCACAGTGAAGCTATCCATGATTAAAGAGCTTCAGGTACATTTCCTGATATTGCAGAAAACATCTTCCAGCTGCTCTTTGAGACACTTGTTTACAGACCCCCAGGTCAGTAAGTGGGGAAAATCAAGAGACTGATGTCACAAGCTCCCTCCTGCCCAGAAATAAAATGCTAATGGAGACACACTCTATTTCTTCCTATACTGTATTCAATTCTTTTTTTCTGTTGATGGCATCCCCACATGTTATGTCAGAAGAACTTTCATCATCAGGGTCTAACTTTTAGCACTGACTTCTTTAATGAAAACACTGGCAAGCATCCTTGTGCCAGACCATTATTTCTCCTTCCAGGACAGTCTGGTTTACCTGTTAGCAAGCTGATTGCTCATTTTAGGATTTAGTAGCATCCATATCATCTTAACGAGCAGCTTCCTATGTAGTGCTACATCAGATTGTGTCTATGATTCTTGACTAATAATTCTTTTCTTGGAGAATATCTGAGCTTTCCTTAAATGTTATTTTTATGAGATCTGTGATATTTTTCTGGTGTAGAAAGACAATTATTCAATCAATAAAAGAAAAATTAGTTTGGATCAATCTGCCTTCTCTTAATATGCATTTCTTTTTCTCGCATTACCTCTATGTATTATTATACTTTCCTTCAAAATGTGTTCTGATATTTTCTGCATTACTTAGATCTAGCTGATAAGTCAGTTGGCTTCTTCTCTTAGTCTAAAAAAGATATATCTATATATCTATATATAGAGATATAAATATTCATTATCCTACATTTATTTTGTTGCTCATCAATAGACTTGCATTGTAATAGGAGAGATTTCAACTGGATATAAGGATAGCGAAATAGGGGAACAGGGAGGATTTCAGCCCTGGAAGCACAGCTGGATGTAGTTCTGAACAAGTTGATCTGATCTCATTGCTGATTCTTCTGACCCTCCTGCTGAGCAGGAAGTTGGACTACATTACCTCTTGAGGTCCCTTTCAACTTGAATTATTTTGTGGTTCTATGGTCCTGCAAATGCATATTTAAAGTATGTTCACAACATCCAATCCAAGGACACTCTAGAGACAATAGACAGTTCTAGGACTACAAATATTGCCATAAAACTAGAGCTGTCTTATTATATAGACTGATTCCATGTCCTAAATGAAAAAATCTCAACATACTAGACATTTATTTCCACACACTTTCACAGCAGCAGTTTAACATACTCCATCAAAAATCATCAGGCTACTTATCATCAACATTTTCATTTTCTTGACTGTTGTTCTCATCAATGCTAAGGTTATTTCTTCTGACCATCAATCTATCCTTTACTGGCCAATCACAACAGAGGTATCATAATGTATTGCTTATTCAAAACAATTCTGAACTTTTATTATTATAAAAGTTATATTTATTATTACATTTTCAAACATCATCTTATGCACAATTTTTTTGAGAATTTCTAAAAGTTGTCACAACCATCCTTGATCTGTCTGCAGTGATGTTTACCCATCAATCATAAGATATTGCTTGCTTTCTTCAGGATTCCTCTCAGACACAGATGTAAACCTCTGCCTCTGGCAGACAGCATAGAACTCTGCTCTGCATTTCTTTCAATGAACTATTGCTTGTGTTTAACAGGGGGACAAACATCTCTTTTCAGTGGTACAAATCTGCAGCCCTTTCTGAGATTTCCTTCTTTCTGTGTACCAATCATCTATTCTTTGTTCTACCTCACAGTCCATAACTCTTATGGACTGAGCTAATTATAGTAATTTTATTTAGTTGCTCTTTTTGAACTTTTACTACTATGCTTGCAAGAGGTAATGGGAAACTCAGGAGAGTCTGGTAGCATTTCAGTTGTAACTATATTAATCTGCTTATGAAAAAAAAGCAAATCTGTTTTCCAAAGAATTCCAGCCCTATCAAAAAGGACATCAACTGACTAAACAGGCCAGTTTTGGTATTACATTATTAATACAAATTCTTACTGTATATACTAGTTTGAGGTAAAGTCACTATTTCCAAAAAGATCTGAAAGATTCTTTTGTCTGTGTACATCAATAAAATAATGTTAATTGGTACAGGCAGAAGATTCAAATTATAGTTTCAAATGAGGTACAGTAATATATGTAAATTGGAAAAGGAATGAGAAAAACACATCAAGTAAATTAGGTGGATACTCAAACACAAATATTGCAAATTAATATGAGAGAAATAGTGGAATTTAAGCGAAAATTAGAAAATTAATTCTTTCTTCAGCCAGATATTTCTCACCCAGTTTTCAACACTCCATCTCCAAATTCCACGTGATATGATCAAACACTGCAGATTGCTAATCATATTTCAATCCAAGCATTTAGGGTAGTAAAATATCTGCTCCATTAGTTGTCCTTCACAGGCTTTAGATATTCAACCATTCTTCCATACTTCAAGAAGTTAAAAGATCAGTGGTAAAAAACCTTCCAGAAATATTTTTATTTCTGATAGATTTAACTCATGTTCAAAACTTTAAAACTCATAGTCTTCACTAGGTGACACACAAATGTACCTCAGCATATGTGGGTTTTTTTTTCAATTACAGAGAAAAAAAAATTCAGTTGCTCCAGAAAATCCTTCATACTCCCTGGCTCATACTCCCTGTGAATCTCCAACTGATCCAAATCATTCTAGATAATTTATAATCATAATATTGGAGGAGTAGGAGTTAATAGATTTTATAGTCAAACCTGTTAATGAACCAAAATTAATTCTGTCTTTCTTCTCATTAACTCACATTCATTTTGGAGAAAAAACCTCAAACCATAGAAGTAAAGTATTCCCTATTTTCATGCTGCATGCTTCAAGTATTGTTAAGACATTACCACAATGCCAGGAGAACACAGTTCAAGACACAAGGTCAAATATGCATACAGAATATGCCTTTCAGAACCATACCATATAAATTGTATTAAACTTCTGTTTGATTCTGAATCTGGGCTGATATTTGAGATGTTGCGTTGAAACAGAAACATGATTTTAAAGTGAATTTCCTGATTTTTTTTTTTTTCTATTACTCACCTATTGAGTCAATCTTGGGGCCAATTTTGAAATGTGCAAACTACTCTCCTTGAGAAAATGAAATCAGAAGCTTCACTCCAAAATCTCTCCAAATACTTGACATGACATTTAATTTATGTAATTAAATCCAGAAACAATGTGTGGATGTCCCTTCCTGCAGATCCATGCTACATTCTTAGAGTGTTATAGTTCTTTTCACAGAAAGCTGTAATCTACATGTGCCACAGAGACTGCATTTGTTCAACAACCTACTTGAAAACAGACATAAGGGAAATATAAGAACCTAATGATTCACTTCCCTTGCATGAAGTTCCTTGTTGTAAGTAGACTTGTAGCAAAAGTCTAGTTCTCAGTGAAATATTATTCTAAAATGGTTGCAATATTTCAGTGACAGCATCTTATGTATCTTGTCAAGCATTGACCTGAGATATTCCCAAGTGGCATGAAAGTATGCAAATATTCTTATAAAATGCTTAAGGAAATTTAAAGTTTGGAAATTCATAGTAATTTACTGAATATTAAGCAAAAGGTTTCTTTGCAGTGACAGGACAATAAGAGCTTCTTCCTCTTTCATAATTTTCTGGTGGTAGTAAAATTTTGTTTTGCTTCTGTGATGTTCCCCTGCAGACCTCTGCAAAAGGCTGGTGACAGCAGTTCCAAAATTAAGTAGGTTTTTCCAGGCTCTCATACCATTGAGGAGAAAATGAGGACTCATGTAACTATCAAGGTACATATATTAGCAAAAAACACAGGTCTAGAATGGTGAAGGGGACTGAAATGATGTGTGAGATGAACACACTAAACTAGGAATCTTGATTTCTTAGTTAGCAGTCTCTGTTAATTCATTGATAACAGGTAAATATTTAAGCAACAACTTGCCCTCTCCTTTAAAATTGGGTGTTGAAACTGTAATACAGTGATAAGCTTCATTGCTGCCTCTATGGTCTCATCTTGTACAGCATCTGGAGTGAGAGGCAAGAGCACAGTGTGAAGCTGTGATGTGGCATCCAGTCAGCTCCACACCAGTCAAGTATCATGTCCCAACACAGAATGAGAGGCTGCGTAGTGTGGTTCCAATGGAGCAAACCATCCCATTCCCCCACCTGACTCTCCCACTCAATTTTGAAACACTGAAGTTGTCACTGAAGTTGTTGGAAGCCTGGAAAATAAGAAAAGGGTGCTATGCTTTACTTTTATTTTCCATGCCTTATTTATGAATGCCCTAATTGTGTAATTCCAAATATAAGTGATGGTATGTTGTTCTGTGTTTGCTTGCAGACAGAAATGGTTGCTTGGGAAGAGCTGAAATTGCTCTCTTTGATGCAGATTTGCTTGCCAATTTTTTTCTCAAAAAATGTTCCCGTATTTCTAGTGAATATATCTCAAACTTATTCTGGTACTCTCTTCCTTCAGATATTTTCCTATTACAAATGTAACTGTTAACCTAAAACTTTACTATGGATACTTGCTTCCAAATGGCATCACCTGAGAAATGAGGAACATTGTTCTTGTCATGAAGGAACAAACATTTAGCCTGCTATGGTGAGAAAGTGAGTCATTAAGTATCAGCAGAAGGAAAAACGATATTGTAGCCCCTGTATTCATTGTACAAAGACATCTAGAAAAAGAAATTATCTATAGAAATGTGATAACACAATTCTGGCTAAATAACTAATATTTATCTGGCTAAATATAATAATACTCTGGCCAGTTTTCATAAAGTGCACTCCACACATTTTGTGTCTGTGAAGAATTTTGGCATTATTAAAAAAAAAAAAAAAGATTGTAGGGAAAAGGTATAATTGTGTAATTCAGCCTAAAATGTTAATTTCTCAATATGAAACACATTTAGAATAGACAGTCCACTATATTTTTACCCCAGAAAGAAGAAACCATGGGAAATATCCACAATTGAGAAAAGGTGTAAAATAATGTTTATTAGAGTGTTCAGGAATATTGCTAATGGGAAAAATAATCAATTTTGTGTGTGTGTGTGTGTGTGTGGTGTGTATGTGTTGTGTGTGTGTGGTTGGTATTTGACCTATTCTTCCTTAATACACTAATGTGATCTTTCTGGATAATCAGTTATCCAGTTCAACTCCCTGTGACCCAAACTAGTGGAAACCTTTGGAAAACATTCTCTAGCAGTTTACACATTCATTAACTGTTATCAATCAGTACAGTTTTACTTTTTAGCTGCAGCTATGAAAAATGCATGAAGGCAGAGATGAACTCTGGTTTGTGGCATTTGTTGTGAAGCCCAGAAGCAGCAGCAACTCGCAACCTATCATNCTATCATGCATAAAAGCAGAAATAACTTTTATGAGCCCAGTCATGTAAAGCTTGAATAGTCAGATTCATGAAATTCGCTGAGATTTGGATTAAATTTAAACCATTCTATACAGTTCTACTTTTGATGAGAGCTCTGTGTGCAGTGAAAAAGCTCCCATTTGAATGGAACTTATATTTTTAAGAAGTTTGAATGTGCTAGAATTTAAATTGAGTTCCAAGCTTGATCTTAAATTGTACAGTGGGTCAATTTACATTCAGTGTTAAGGGGGGGGAGGTAGAAAGATAGCACTTTTTTAACATTTTTTAATATTTTAGCTATGGATCAAAGTTTATAAATATAAGGATNAAAACATAATGGAGTTTCACTATCTATTTTTATGAAATTACGAAGCTTGAAGTGCCCAAATGAAGAATGTAAGCTAAATAGAAACTCTACAATGTTCATTATTTTTACTTGTGAAGAAGCAACAATAAAAAGTCTTTTCCATTTCCACTTCTCTTTGCTTCACACTAAAAATTAGTTGCATTGTATTATATATATATGCCAGCTATTTGCCTTTTCACTTTTCACTTGTGGTTCATAAAATATAGCATAGATTTAGCAATGATGAGGGAGAAAAAAAGCATTTTGTAGATCAATTTGCATCACAAACTAGTAGCATTTCATGTCTTGTATG
>WBNO01005050.1:0-18395 GCA_013400575.1 Peucedramus taeniatus | reverse complement strand
AAAAAAAAAAAATGAGAGAGAGAGCAATGACAGCATTGTTCTCCCTCATGCACAAGGGCACAAGAATTCAGCTTGTTTTGCACCTTCAGCTTCTTGACAGTCCCTTAAGAAAGTGCAGGGCGATGCTTGTGCTGCAGTAAAGAAAACTTGCAGGTGCAGCTGTGTTTTCCTTTCAGGGATTTTGACTGTGAAAGCAACTCCTTTCTTTCTTTTACTCACAATGGGTGTTCTTTGTTCTTAGAAATAAATGTTGTCCAGTTTACAGGGTAAGAATGTTGTTTTCTTTTTTCCAGAGGCTAGCTGTGAGGCCTGGTCCAATGACGTCAATAGTTCTGTCTTCAAAAGCTCTTCCGTTGCTGGAAGCGGTGGGATGGTGTCTTCTTATGGTCCCCTCTGCCATGGTGAGAGAGGGGCTGGAAAGGGGAAGGCATTCAAGTGGGATTGTTTTTTTCATTGGCAGAAATGCTTTGCTGTGTGACTGACAAAAGCCATATATATATGTTGTCTTTTTCACTTGTGCAACATGGCACACTTTAATACAATATCCTCTGCACTTGTTTTTCCTGCACTGATTAGTGTGGCTATGTGTGAGCTACAGTCAGTAATTTTAGAAAGGAGACAAGGCAGGTAAAAAGAGAAAAATGTTTTCAGTATGTTGTGTCCTGCATCAAAATTCTAGTGTGTATGTATGCACATGTGTTTTACTGCTGAATTACCTGGATTTTTAATTTTTTTGAAAGTAGATGGGTTTTCATCCAAAGGTTTTATAGCAGGAAGGGTAAAGTAAGATATGAGCTCCTGCCAAAGACATCTTGATGCACAATAGTTGGAGCTACTGCAATTAAACCAACTATTAATTCCACTATTACTATATACTAATAAACCAATTAATTCCACAATTCTTGTTTATAAAAAGATTATTATATATTGCAACTGCTATACTATAACTGTTTTTTTATTAAATATCACTTTTGTAGTACCAAGTCATACAACTGGTACTATGTAACATGAAATCTAACAATAGTAATACTTATATCAGTACCAAGGTTAAAAAAACCCCAAAATTAAAAACTTATCAGTAGAAAATTGTGATAACTGTGCTTCACCCTATGAAATGTCTGTATGCTGTTTTTATTATAAAAATTTGTGTAGCCTGAATGGTGTGCTAAGTTCACTCAAAGAAAAATCAAAGGCAAAGTGGCTCCCTCTGGCTCAGGAAGTTCCTCAGTTTCAAGTTATCTGGAGAATGGGGGAGTATCAGGGAAAATATCACTATATACTTGCTTTATTTATTTACTTTTCCCAGCCATTTTGTTCATTCTGAGAAAAGATGATTTAGTATTTAACTAGATGTTCCTTTGGCCTGTGCCTTTTTTTCTCATAAACTTGGATAGGAAAGTCAGGTAAGTCAACAATTAGCTCTGGGTTTTTTGGCTACAGCCTGAAGCTGTCTGCTTTTGCAAGTTTAACAAAAAATGTTATGACTCTGGAAGTAACAATAGAGCACTTTTATTATGGCATGTTGAAAAAAATGGATGAATAAACACTTGTGTAGACTATGTGTTCTTGTAAATGTTTGGGGCCGTATTTGAAGTGGAAAATACAGTCTCAGATAGTTGCTTGTAATAAATCTATCCTAATAAATCACTCATTGCTCTGAGTGACACATAATTCAAAATTAGAGCAGCTGGAAGTCAGCTAGCATAGACTGCTTCTTGGCTTTTGCTGAGTAAAGATATCTGTTTTTTTCCCCTTCTCTTTTTCTCACAAAAACCTTTTCAATTTTTTCTTTATTTATTAACTACAACAGTGTTGTAGGGTTACTTGTCAGTAGCAGTCCTACAAAAAAAAGTGAAAAACTAAACAAAATTGAAACATTTCTGTAGAAAACCAGAGTAGTTTATTTCCTCATTTTAAAAATAATCCTACACTTTTTTTTTCACACCAAGTCTTTGGAAGACTTTTCACTTTCTGGCACCAGATATGTGTTCAGAGTGACTGTGTTTTGTATTACCATCCTGCACTGGAATATCCTGATGTTAAGGAATATTTTCCTTTTCCCACAGATGCCAGCCAAGACATGCTGGCAGTAGAAGAACTATTATTATGTGAAAATCATCAGCTATTGTGTGCTTCATTGATGTTATTCCTGCCTGATTATAACCTCTTTTAGTAAGTGTGTGCTGATTGAGGAATCATTCACATACTTGATCTAGGTCAGAGAGCTCTATAACAAGACTTCTGTGACTCCAGCTCCATATTGACCCTAATAATGGCAAGAAAGTTACCATTTGTATAATTAAGATTTTTGAATGGGATGGCATTGGGTGCAAGTGTCTGTCTTCAAATTGGGAAGGTGTAAAGTAGCTTGCAAGCAATTGTGGACCTACACCACTAGATCTTGACAAGCACGAAACAAAAGCCCACTGCATCAGTTACATTGCAGTAATGGTATTCTAACATCCTCTCACAAAGATATTTGTTCAGAGAATGCATGTATGCTTTCTCCCCTCTATTTTTTCGACAGATAGATGTTTTTCTTTAAAAAGGCAAAAAATACAGTACAAGCTGTATAGGGCTAAGATGATCACATGAGTTACATAAATGATTGCCTGTAAAGAGAAATGGCAAATAATGGCATATTCCTTCCACAGGAATGACTGAGCTGTTTCTGATAAGAGGTTAAGTGATAATTAAGTAAATCTAGGTGAGAGAGAATCACAGAAGAAAGACAGTGAGGCTGAGATGTTTTCTTTCCAGTAAGAAGGGAACAGAGTGGGAGAGGAGGTTTAGCCACCTCCACCTGAAGATGAATGAAATGCACATTCTGCTGCCATGGTATAATTTAATTGCTTGATTTTTTTTTTTCTTTTTTTTACTTAGAGTGCTCCATAAAAGTATGCCAGATTTTTCTGTCCAAGTCTACTTTGAAAATAAAATGCCTTTGCTTTACAGTATACCCATCTCTTTCCCTAGTATTCTTATTTCTATTTGGATGTAATTTTGTTATACCTGTTCCTGCTCAAATTTAAAAAAGAAAATTTGTTTATTTGTATGCTTTAGGCAAGCTGATGCTTCTAGTGCTAAATAGAAACGGTACAGCCTAATCTCCTAAACTGGTACTTAAAAGATTTATAGGTAATGACTGAATAAAGTAAAATCCCTTTCTTTATTTGCTTCTTGGTAATTGTGGGGAAAGACCTACAGAAAAGCAATGAATGACTCTCATGCCTGACTTCTGGAACAAAAAAAGGTGAAATCATGGAATTCTGTTTTGTTGCAGCTCACTGGGGTCTTGCTACTGACCTCGTCTGAGCCTTACTCCCGTTTCCTGTGGGTTGCACTCCGTGCTAGGAGGCAAACTGAAGCTGTTCACCAGAAAGGGTTATATAACTTAATGTTTTTGGTATCTCTGAATTATGTGGGAGGACCTGTAGTTAGCTGCAGAAGCTTAAGGACAGTCAAAGCCTTTGTGTTGACCTGAGAATGGAGGCCTCTTTGCACTTATGGCTTGGTATTTTAATTGTTACACCTCTGTTTTTCTTTGAAGCCTGATGGGAAATATTTTAAGCTTGTTCTAGTGTGTATTTCAGTAGTCAACCTTGCTGGTAAGGAAATTTTCAGCTTTATTTGATATGTTTAGTTGTATCAAATTTATCTATCTCAAAACCTTCTCATGAAAGAAAAGTATCGGCATCAAGCAATTACTCAGTTCTGTATTCATTGCTTAAAGCTTCAAGGTTTATACAAAGTTTTTTACTTTCTAAAGATTTTCAACTCTAAGACAGAAGAAAGTATATTTTAGTGATCTTGTAGCTGTCATGGATATGAAATTTCTGCATAACCATGGTTATGGTTTCTGGTTGTGATGAAAGCACTGATGTGTTCAGTGCTGTGTGTACTTTAGTCCTTTCTGTCAGCTTGGCTAGGTTGTTGTGTCCTTCCTGATGCTGTCTGCCCTCTCAGTTTGATGCAGAACCTGCTCAGTTTTCTGTCAGGAGCCAGCTGTGCTTGCACATGTTCTCTGTTATATTTAGGAAACAGGAAGAAACCTGACACACTGTTGATCAGAAATGGTTGCTTGTAATGTTAAGTAGCCAAAACCTGTTTACTTTTAAGATAGTTTTTTCTGAAAAATCTGAGTTATATTGACAAATTGCCTTTTTTTTTTTTTTCAAGGAAACATAACTTAAATTTTATTGACTGTGATAGAGCTCTGTTTTTCTTGCTTTAACAAAGTCAAAGTTCTTTCCACAAACCTGTTATATGTTGAAGAACAAGTTAGATCTTACCAGAATGGCATTATGGCTGGTTTCAGCTAGCTCAGGGGCTTTCAGATTTCAATGCCTGTTATACAGCCACTCATGTTTTCCCCCTTTGTTCTGCATATGTATTTGGGCACTGCTTTGGGATGAAAGACCATGAAGAATAAACTCTCTCTGACATCTGCAGAAGGTAGTAGTTATAACTCATGACAGAGGTTACTGGTGGGACGGGAGGTTTGTATTGCGTCTTCTTTTCCTGCTGCCAGTCATTTACTTTTTATGGGCTTTAAATTTTAAAATAAAAATGATTGTACATTATAAGCACTTCCTCTGATGAAGTATACAAATGTCATTGGAAACAAAGTAAGCTAAATCCTATGGCTGATTTAGATTAAACATTCCACTGGAGTAGCTTTATGTTAGGACTTGATTCATTTGCATCACAGCTTTTAACTGCCATTTTAACTAATTTTCCTATTAACAAGGCCCAAATGACAGCTCCCAGGCCAGCCTTCAGAAAAGGCCTGAGATGAGCATAACTAAATGTGTTAACTTTAGAACAGATGTTTTTCTAAATGACCTTATTCTTGTAGGTATATCAATAGTGAAATAGTTTTTGAAAGAACTTGTAACTAAGTTTCAAACAATGTGGGAGGTCCCCCTCTAGCCCAATAGTCTATGACTGAATCTATGAATAGTCAGACAAACACACTGTCAAGCCTATTTTCTAAACTGGTGCTTTTTTATTTCTTCTTGTAGTTAAACACACCTTTTGTTCATTCTTAGTATTTGTGTGAGGTCTCATGGGGTGGAATTAAATTTCTTCATGCAGCCCACATGGTTCTGTGCTCCAGATTGTGACCAAAACTGTACTGATATCACTGATATTTTTGCTATCGCTTATACATGTGCAAAGTGAAAAGGTCTTCCCTGCTTCTCACCTTGTCCCTGCAGGGAGCAGGTTGAGGATGAGCAAGAAACTGAGAGGGGGTAACACTGGGAGAGCTGATTTGAACTAGCAAAAGAGCTATTACATGCCTTACAACATCATGCTCAGCAATAAATTTGGCAGCAGATAGCTCTCCCAAGGTAACTTTCTCTGCAGGACTGGCTGGACAGCAGGTCTGCTTGTGGGAGGTGGTGAGTGACTGCCTTTGCATCACTTGGGGTTTTTTTATTAGGTTTTGGTTTTCTTTACTTTTCAAACTGTCTTTATCTTCACCTGTGAGTTTTTCTCACTTTTGTTCTTCTGTCTCCCCATCCCACTGGGGCAAGTAATCAAACAACTGGATGGGAGTTCAGCTGCTGGCTGGGGTCAACCCACCACAGTGTATGTCAATTAAAAGCTTCTGCATTCTGTTTTTGTAAGGATGCTAGAATTTTGATGCTACATTGTAGCTTAAAATTTATAGATTTATGATCTTTGTACAGAGGGAGAAAGACCCCAAGTATAGAAATTAATGCAAGTTCTCTTTTCTTGTGCCAAATCTGAAATCCCTTGATATGGGAAATTTCTATATGTGGGTAGGCAGAAGTAGTGTCAGCTGCAAAAACATTGAAAGCTTTTGAACAAACTGGTGATCTCCCCAGAAACTTCACTATGTTTAGGTGAAAATTGTTATTTGCCAACTGAAATATACATAGGGTATACTTTATTTCTTATTAAATGAATATACATACACATAAGCCAAGATTAATTCTGTCAGTAGGTTTGAATTTAGTGTAAAACAAACATAGGTACCAAAACAGTCATAGTGACTGTGCTTTCACATTATATTAATTCAAACACTTTCAAACTTTGGAACAAAGTAATCTTGAATGAGAGGTGTTTGAAATACTAGTCCAAATTTATTATTGGCTTTTGATCTCTCTGCTGCAGTGTTCAGAGGAAAATGTAATTTAGTAAGAAAAATGGGCCATTGTAGAGGTAAGCAGTAGCTTTGGGGGGACCTCCAGGGAATTCAGGTTAGAGCAGAAGCATCTCAGCTGCAGTGTCTATATCTTTAAATGTGTTGAAGTGTGGCAAGTTAAGAGTGTCACCTATTAATGCTGGTAGTTGTTGCAAATTTAACTGCTGCTGCTACTACTGGAATAGTTTTATCAACTTCTGAATGGGTATTTAAGATTAAGGAATACATTCATTAAAGACTGCTGGACAAATTAAATTGTAAATACATCTGTGAGGACAAGAGGCATTAAAATCAAAGAGATAAAACTGATTAGTGGGGCTTGGGCAATGTTTCTGTGAGTAACTTACAGGAGGGATTCTCAGAAAAAGTAAACAAACTTGTAAAATTAAAGACAAAATAAATTGTTATAACTATAAAAAAAAGAAAGAGGTGGTGTGCTTATTCTTGATCACAGTTTTACTGTTTGCAAAAGAAAATAGATTTAATCCATGGAATAATTTCACCTGTCACAAATGTGCATCAGACAAAGCTACACAAGTGGTGCATGTAACTGTTACACTTCAGGTTATTCATTGCACACACTTCTCTGCAGGCACAGTGTTCAGCTGGGATCAGACACCTGAAGCACATAAAAAATGAGCTAAAATAAAATACCTTATCTTTCCAGTGAATGGGAGAAGGAAGCTTCCAGGTAGTTTTCTTCTTTTTCTTTTAAAATATCTGCTGTTCTCCTAAAGATAAAGGAACTACATGATATCTATTAAAGGAATATAATTCTTTTTTCTTCTCTGGTATGATCTACAGCTGTAGATCAAAAGCTTATATAACAGAAGGAGGGTTTTGTAGCATGGCAAAACTTAGATTATATTAAGCATGAAGATACAAAGTACTTGGATTTCACTGGTTTAGTAATGACACCAATATGCTGCTTTTCTTCTCTTGCCCTCCTTTCTGTCTCTTTCTGATGCTGGTCATTTTTATAATAATCTGAGCCATGTCAACTGTTGTCTGAGACTGTGATTTGTTGCTTTTTATTTCTGCCATTATCTTGGTCACTTCTTTAAGCAAAATGTTATCAATGTTTGTCTTCTATTACCTCTAAGGTTTTTCTTATTCAATGTAAAAAAAGTGAAAGAAAAATATTTGAGTGCAAATGCTTATACCCTCCACCAGAAGAAAATGTGCATTGCTTTGATTGTTGGGATTATAGAAGTAAAGTTTGCAGGTTTTGTTCTTAATAAATATTTTCTGATATAGAATCAGTTTTGTAATTCTGAAGTTTAATTCAGCTTTCCACCAGAAGATTACTTTGTGCAGGTTACATCCAATGTCTTTTTTTTTATACCCCCATCTCTGCTTGCTCTTGGCTGTGTTCTGCCCCTTACCTGCTTTTTGGTGGGTCCTTTTAACCAGATCATTTAATGGTTATGTGTCAAAGGCCAATTGCACTAGTTATGGTGGTAAAGCTGAAGAAGCAGCAAGACAAATAAATGGGTGAGAACTTGCCACATCTGCTAACTTAGACAGGTACCTTGCCACTGAAATAACTTGTTTAATTATTAGCACTAGAAAGAGAGAAATTCTGGGAAAGCTATTGCAAAGAAAATATATTTAACAAAATTGAAGAAGGGGGAAATTCAAATAACTTGCAGATAGAACAGAGATACACTCAGAAAATATGAACATGGAAGATTTGTATAACTAAAGGCAGGAAGTACATGTGTTGCTATGGTTTAGCTCCAGAATTAGGGAAATCTTACAAGAGTCTTTAAATGTGCCAAATTTGCATGTCTGAGGTACCAGTAGAACAAGAGCTCTCTTCACATGGAGAAGAGAGCTCTATCTACACATTTTGTGTATGAAACCTTTAATGTGCTATGTTGGGTCTCCTGACACACCTAATGCTAATTAACCTCATTCTATTTGTTAAAAAACTTATTCTTACTGCATAGGTCTTAGTTATTTGTTCATGGGCAAAAATTTGTGAATTTATTCTTTGTTGGTGTATAAATGGATATTAATATACTAAGATCAAGATTATGGTAAAGTAAAGTAGATTTTTGCATATTAAAAAATAAGGTCTTCATCCTGTTTATTTTTTTTTCCAGTTTAGGGCACACATTCTGGAACACAGAGAAATTTTCAAAGTTTAGCAATTGGAACACAAAGCTCACTTGACAAATGTATGTTATGCTGAAAAAATTTTCTTTCAGTTTCAGAAGCCAAACCGAGCTCAACTGATAAGAAAAAAGTGCTGGATTTTCCTGATAGCAATGTTGGGTTTTCTCCCCAGATCTTCTCACACGAAAGGTTAAAAGTGTGCAAACATCCATACCATGAAGCATTTGTAACATAACATAACACTCCCACAAGTTTCAGAACAAGGTTCCCTGGTATTTGTATGTAATTTAATACTGTGCATCCTCTTTTGCATTTTTTTTTTCTGCTAGATAAACCCAGTAGAATAGGGTTTGAGCTAAGTAACAACAATAAAAAAAACCACTTTTATAAAATCCTATCATAATATCTCCATACAACATTGGGATTGTATTTAAAGGAAAATTGATATTTCCCAAGGTTTAGAAATATACTTTTTGCCCACCTCACATATTTTTTCAAGTCAGATGCAGCCTCACATTAGGTTTATGTGGATGCACAGGGAGAATAATAGACCATCCCCAGGCTCCAACCTGCAGGTACCATGGTGCAGTGGTGAGGACAGTAGGGCTTCATTTTCACTTGAGTTGCCTTGTTGACGGATTAGCCAGAGCTTGTCATGGGTTATGTGCCAAGGGATGTCCTTTGAATCTGATTCCAAAGAAAACAGCAGGCTGTCCAGTTGATGAAAGCTTTGAAGGGGTTCTTTCTGGTTGTTAGAAATAATAAACGACTGAAACTCAGGCATAAAAATATGCACACTGCTGTGTGTAGCGTAATTTAAATTTTGTGGGGATCACATGAAACACATGGATATATAATATGCTGATTTCATTAAAAATTTTCTCCAACAACATGAACAATAATATTCTTAATATGATAATATTATATGCAGGGACTTGAGGAGGAAGGTATTTCTCAGAAGGAGAAATGGAGGAGGTATGAAGGAGGTAGCTAAGGAAGCTGTTTTCATCAGGATTTCTTTGTCAGCTTTTGATTGTGAATGACCAGAGGTTCATCACCCCCTTGCCTTTACCCAGGGCTTGGCTTTTCCTTAAGGGTACTCCAGAAGTCAAAGCTGACCTTTCAAAGTGAAGTCCTGCCAGGAGCTAGGGACAACAAAGCTCTGAAAGCATTGGCTTATCTGAGTCAAAGAGAAGTGGTATATGATCCTTTTTTCTTATTATTATTTTCCCCTCTGCTGGGTCATCAGGCAAGTGAGTTTTGCAAGTTTTGGTAGCCTCTTACTGGCCAATATAGACAGCATATGCAATTTAAAAATGGAAACAAAAAATTACTTTGGCTTCAGGAATATAAAGACAGTTGGTTTAACAACAGTTGGTTTCCCTTCTGAAAATATTGGTAGACTGTTTTAGAAATGTAGATGATGATGTAGTAAAACATCACAGCTCTGTGAGTTATAAGAGCTTGGAGAAGCTGCTGCCTTTATGACTCCAACTAATAAAAACTATCACATCTTTCTCCCAATGTTTTGGCACAAAATTCTTTATTCACAATCAAACACAAGTTTGCAAATTTCAGTTTAAGAGCAGAGCAATGCAGGCAAGCTGAGAGAAAATAGCCTTGACTACGTGTGAGCCTTCTTAACAGGAGGGGGTACAGATTGCTTACTCTGAAACCAGCTGCAGGTAGGTTAATGCTTAGATAAATGAGGAAATAATAGGAACTGATAGATGAGGAGGTTTGTAGTGGCACTGTATTTTTTGTTAACAAGCCCTGGTGTTTTTATTTGGCAATGAGAATACTCAGAACAGAAATAGCAATATTTATCACTTGAATTAGAAGTGAATTTGAAAGTGCAAGTTTCAGCAACTACATAAAGACAGCACTAATATTTCTTTTTCCCCAGTATGTTTGTTTTTTAGTATAATTCCATCAAATTCTTAAATGTATGGTTATAGCTAAGTGTAGTCTTGCTACTGTCCTGTGTGCTTTAGGTTCTTTTTTTTAAATTTATTATCCTTATGAAAATTTAGATTAATATAATGAAAAGAACAGAGAATTTGAAGCTGTGTTTTGTAAATTGAATCAATATTATGTTGTAAATTACCTTCAACCAGTGAAACATGCCAGTGCTAATGTTTGTAACATTGACTGTGATGGGGATTTCTCTTTAGAATATTTAAATATACTGTAAATTACTAAAATGGTATCTTTTCTGGATGAACTTTTAAAACTGTGTATATCATTAAAAGTTTATTTCTAAATTAGTATAGTTTCATGTTTTCAGATGATTTTAATTTTTTTTAAAAGTTGATGTTACATTAAAGTGGAGCTTTCAATTCAAAGCTGCAATTAATTTTCAGCATTAATCTGCCTCTCTTGTAATTAAACTACACTCAAAAAAATGAAACACTTGAAACAATTTGGGAGAGGAACTTGCTTGAAATACTTGATGAATGCGAATGTGGTCTAATTTGGCAACCACAACTGAATAAAGAAACAGGCTTGTAACTCTGCTCCCCCCTCTTCTCCATTAACTGTGACTAAGAGGGAGTGTTTTCTTCTTCACAATAAGAGGAAATCTCATTTGTTACATGGCAACTTTTAATGTTATCTCTGTAACCACTGTTTAAAGACAAATTACAATACCAAACACTGATTTAATGGAAAAAACATGTATTGAACATGGGAAAAATGTATAGTTTGGTCCTATGAAAATCTCTCAAGGTTTTTTTTAGGTAACCTGTTCTATATTAAAAATTAAAGACTTGAAAAAATAGGCTTCTTTCATGTCCTCAAAGTGTTTTCAACAGATGTTCTATGTTTCATCTCATATGAGATACTTTAAAGCCATCTGTGGTGTTGTAAAGGTTGAGAATAGTGATAGAAAATTAAAGCTTTGATTTTAAATTTTGGAAGTGGATCTTGGATCTAATCCTGTTGTATATATTGATAATCCAAGAAGAGTTTGCCACTGATTTTAATAAGTCTTGAATGAAACTATGAATCTCCAGTCAGTGCATCCAAAACCACAGTTAATTAATTATGGTAGTTTAAAGAAAATTTAAAGATATAACACTTCTTAATATCAACAGTATATATATTACATATTATTCATTCATTATGAAAAATCACATTGAGTGTAATAGAAAATAGATGTCAATACAGAAGCTTGCTCTTGTAGATCACATGTAATAATTGTTTTAATCTGAATTTCTGATCCCATATGGAAATACTTGGATAGCCCTTTATAATAAATAACATTTTAACTTAGATTACTGTTAACTCCTTTCTTAGCTCTTTTTGAGCTTTGCTGTGTTCTCCCAATGGCATTTAGCCTGTACATATGTCTGGTTCTATTTCTGGAATATGAAGGGTTTTATTCTTTCAACAACATATGGGTTTACAGAGATAAATATTACCCCTTTCTATTGAATATAGTTTTCTATAGGATTCAAGTGTCATTTTCAGTTCCTTTTTGACTTTGTTAAATTGGTTTATTATATGTTCTTTAAGATATATGGACACTTAGGAGCTTTCACTAGAATAAACAATAGAAAATGAAGTAAAAGTGCACTGTAATGTAAATGCAATATGGAACAGTTGTGTGAACATGATCCAGGAGTTATTTCAGTGCTCTACTGTGTATTTTTTTTCCTTTATGTACTTAGATTTCTTTTCAGGGTAAATTTTATTTTGAATTTTCTTGGTTTGTAGCATAAAACTTGGAAGCAGTTTCACATCCATATAATCTTTTTATTCCTCCTGTAATTGCAATTTGTTGATGCACACTGTTAAACTTAACATTCTCTAACAAAAGAATCTATGTTGGTTATTTTAAGTAACAGGGGAGTTGCTGTATTGTTTTAATGCTGTTTAAATTTGCAGTCAGTAATTAACAGTAGTAAAATAAAACATTTGGTTTGAATTTTTTTTTGTCTGTGAAATACTGTTTCAGAGAAGATATTAGAATAAATGGACGTATATTGAAAGTAATGTCTTGAACCTTGTCTGATCACTGAGAGAAAGGGAGCTCATCTATAGGCAGCAGGAGTCTATATAGATATAGAAGAAGCTTTGATACTTTTCTTTTTTTCTTGACTATATTCAGAAGGTATCATAAGATATATGTAAATATTGCCAGACTTAGAGGCCCTCTCAGCAAGTTGTATTGCTGTATAGAGTTTGTGTTAGAAATGGTGCAAATGGACACATGATACAAATAACGAGAAAAACAATCTGATAAATCAGCTTCCAGGACTGAAACCAAATAAATTTTACAGCAGTAAATTAGATTTATTGCTTTGGTGACCAGTAAAATTTGTTTTTCTGCTTCTTGCAACTGAGTCAAAAGCAGTCTTTATTTTTAGAGGAATTTCTTCTATAACAGAAATCATAGGAAGACATAGAAATCAGGCCTTCAAAGCATGTCAGCAGTTTAGTGTGCTCTCTTACCCCAAAGTATCATTTATATATGTCATCCCTGATGAATATTTAAGATCTGTCTGTGCACAGAACTCCAGCATCCCTAGACAGTTAGTTCTAGTGTTCTGCTGTTCATACTTGTAGAAACCACTATGAAAGGGAAGTCTTGTTGACTTATCTCTTCTTTACAATCTTCTTTAAAATGATATTGCAGTTTATTTTTCCATCATAGGATCAATTTTATAAAATTGATCTAGGATCCAAATTTTATAAAAAATCTCAAGAGTGTCTGCTCTGAGGTATTTGAAGAATGTTGAACCGAACAGTGGCTGGACAATGCTTCTTGTTCCAGCTCATTCTCATGAATTTTAGTTCTTTCAGTCTTGGTTTACAGTGTTTTCACTCTAATCCTTCTTGCTGCTAGTGAAAAGAGCACAGGCTAAAATTATGCCAATCCATAAAACCTAAAATACAGGCTGTTCCTTTCACTGTTCAACACTAGTGCAATATTTTAAAAGCATTATCGCAGAGAGTCTAGAAAAAGATTGATTTTTTTTTTCAAATAAAGGCTTATTGGTATCCACAGTGTTGGAAGCAGAGAAGTGTTTTGCTCTGCATGGCATTACATTTTCTACCTAGCCATGACAACAATCCTTGGTAAGCCTGGTAAGGCTTCTGACAAAATAATGTCTGTGGATTTTAGCAATAAGGATTATTATGAAATCAGGGCCCTAGAAAACATGCTATCTATTAGATTGCTTTCTTGTTCTAAAGAATGAGATCCTTTAAAGGTTTTAACATTCTTAGATAAGAATCTGTTTTCCCCTTTCCTTGTTTGGATAAAATAGTAGAAAAACAGTATTTTTTTTCCCCTGGATTCTATTTTTGCATCAACAGAGAGGTAGACAGGTATCTCTTGTGGGTTTTTTTGTAGTAAGACTTTCCATAAATTCATTTTGCAATTGTTTTATTAGCAAAGTTTCAGAAAACCATGCCACTGACACTTGTTTTTATAGGTTGTTATATACTTGTGACAATCATGTTCAGCCCTTCATCTTAAAATACTTATTTTATTAGATGTCCTGGATTATATCTAAATTAAATGGTTTTACACTGTTTTTTTGAAATAAGTACTTTTTTCTAATTATTAGCTAACTATATTATAGCACTTTAACATGCAATTTTTCTGTAATTAGCTTTATTTTTAGCCTCTAAAAACAGAACTAAAATACTCTTTCCGCTTTCTGTAAAAAATGCCTAATATATGCTAAATTAGAGGCTTTCAGAAACTGTGATTTCTACAGTAATTTTATTTTTATTAATAAATAAATGATTAGGAAGAAAATTCACAGGGGAGGAAAAGAATCTGTGGGTATATGAAAAGCCAAGATTATTGCCTGGATTTAATGAGTGAGAACGATGGCATGTTTTGTGCAGTAATTGCAACTTGTTTTATCAAATCACATGATACTTAAAAGAAAGCCTTTTATTGAATACTATGCCAAAATAAACTAAGTGGAAGAGTATCTCTATTCCCCTTCAGATTTATTTCACCTGATACTGAGATAACTAATTTTTGAATTAAGGCCAGAAAGACAGTAAAGATAATCAAATCAGCTGACCTGAAACATCTACATTCCTCTATTGGACACAAACTCTCATTTTATGGTGGTTAAATAATTTTAATCTCTTTTGTTGTTTCATTCACACTATGTCTTTGATTAGGATGTACCTGCACTATTAAATGCTTTGGCAGTGTGCTGCTTAAATGATGACTTGGATGGCCATAAAATAAAAACACAGGAAGGGCTAAGTCTTATTTCTACTTAACCACTCTTCAGTAGTTGTTTCCTTAAATATTCAATCCAGTAATTAGTTTTAGTTTATGCACAAGATGATTGTAATCTTTGCAGGTCATGAAGTACTAGGTAGCTTTGAAATTCAGCTAGTTAGCTCTTTCTCAGTTAGATAACTGGTCAAAAACCTTATTAGTGTAGTGGTAAAAAAACAATTTTCATGATGCTATATTGTTCTCTGAAATTTTCACAAGTATCTATAATGATGCTTGAGAGATTGCTTGTAAAATGTAAGATTGCCTTTTATGTCATACCCAGAAAGACACTGCTATCCTCTTCAAAAATATAACAAAGGCAGATGTGTTCTGAGACACAGAAAGACAAATTTTGTATCATTTTGCACTGTTGAAGCTGGATGGATTTCTAGGACAGTTTGCTTTTTTAAATGACAAAAAAGCCCTAGAATGTTCAAAGCACAGTTTCTATTAATTGATAAATATAAGGCTTTGATTTGAAATGTCAGAAAGTGGATCTAAATTTAGCAACCCTGGAATAGCAAGTTAAACTGCCTCAAAGTATAAAAATTGAACTAGGATGTTACTGGATTAAAAGCATTTGGGCTCACAGGAGACTCTTTCAGGAATTCAAGAATTATGTAATGTGAAATCACTGTAGTAATTACAGCTGGGTGGTTTTTGACAGTCTGAAATTGAACTGTAGCTGGTAAAGATAAAGATTTATATCTTCTGCATCTGAGAGCTACCATCACTTCTGTGTGAAATAAGCTGCTATTCAGGCTAAGAAGTGCTGTTTGAAAGATTTTTTTTTTTGGTCAGGACATCAGGATACTCACAGCATCTATCACTGATGTTCTTCTACCTAGTACTGCAATGTGTTGACATCTTGCACTTGAGTAGATGCTGAAAATTACCTTCCTTTCTTTTATATCCAAACAGTAGTTTGGAAACCATGATACTGTATAGTCTAAATTTGATGGTGGGGAGAGTTGGGTCTCTTAAATCTTCTCTGAATGTTGAACCTGTGTAGTGAGTGACCAAAACAATTGTAAAGAGAACAGTAAAATCTCTGGCCAGGGTTAAATTCTTCCATTTATTTGATTTGCTTCTGACCTTGACCTCTTCAAATTACAATGTTTTGTAAGGGACAGGATTCTGTTCAATAAAGTGAAAATTTCATGAGTTTTCTGAGGAATTTCTTTCACTCTTCTGCAGGAATAGGTGATAACTTTATTCATCCTGGGGAGCAGCTAAATGTTGTTTTACAAAGAATTTGCTACCAACTCAGCATTAAGAAATGGAAGAGGTGATATTTTGGTGGACACAGATTCCATGCCCATGTCGTCACTAGTTACCAGAAAACAATTTTGAGAAACTTTTTGAAGAATAACATGAAGCAAAAAACTTTTCTCTTCAGCCTGCTCCTAAAAACCACCATGAATATTCTGGCTCTTGGGGCAGTTGGTAATAAAGCCAGAAACCTGAATAATTCAACTGCAGGGAAACTTTTTTATCAACACTTATCCATAAATCTTCACCATAAAGTAATTGTTTTTTTCTTTCTCTCCTCTCAACCCAGACAGTCTGGGAACCTGATCTTAAATTAGACCAATTAAAAAGTTTTAGACTGTCATAAGCATATTAAGTACCTATAAATTCACCTCAATTAAAATATAATTTATTTAAGAACTACATTTTTATAACTCCCTATCTCTCTTTCACACACCCACACAAATGCTTTTCATTGTATTTTGACTAGATGAGATGTCACTTGTAAACATTTCAAAACAGTTTATATGATGCATTTGTTTATATCCTTGAAAGAGTATTTGAATATTCAACAAGTCTCTGGCTGATATAGTACTTTAAATCATTGACACATTTTCCTACTTCCAAAGTTTACACAGTGTTGTTTCACTCTGTATCTCTAGAGACTCCAACAGTAATGAATTTTAAAATGTTTTAAAACAGTTTTTACAGTTTGAAAGGAAACATGAAGAGAAGGCTAATTAGCATTGAGAACTGTAAATCATACAACACTTTATTTGTTTAGGTAGGCAAGCAGAGTTACGTGATAGGGTGGAGGCAGGATATCCCAATCATCATAATTTTTTCCTCTATAATTATGAACCCTAATCAACATTTTGTATGCACTTTTTTTCTTCCTTGTGCAAACAACCACTGAAGTTGTTGGTGCTCTTTTTGTAGTCTAAAATCCTATACTTTGTATTGTGAAGGCCTAGCTAGATCGAAGAGGAGTATCTGAATTCCTGTACATAGACTTTTTTCTTAAATGTAGTAATTTGAATCACGATGAAATGAAAAAGGCTTTCTCTGTTTTTTCCAACTCCAGTTCTAATTAGTCCTCACTGCATACAGAAATCTGGAAGTCTTGGCTGTCTGCTCCAAAACATGCATTATAGCTGTGCTACTCTTTTTGTGATCTCAACTCAAATAGACTTCCAGCATACTTGATGGATGCTTGTGACATTAAACCCTTATTTATGGGACAGAGGGTCAAGAATTCCTCCTCAGTTTCTATGGTGACGGATGAACAAGCTGGCTGAAATTACCTGGAGCTTATTGTGAAGTCAGTGCAGAGTGGTGAAAGTGCTCAGAAATCACTATGGAGTTTGGGATCTCACCACTCCCCAGATCAGCACAGAGACACTCAGAATCTGTGTCCTGTTTCCTGGACACTGTGTAGTTGGCAGTGCCTCAGCCACAAAGCAGAGACTTGTTCCAACAGAGAGCAATACCTGCCTGCATGAATAATTATTTGTTACTCTAGGTATCCTTTTTGCAGAGATTAGCAATATCTGAGTGATAGTGCTCTATTGTATTGGCATTGTCTTCTGCTGCCCAGCTGCAGCCAGCACCTGCATTTAGGAGAGGGCAGTTTAAATTGTGAATGGACCAGAGCAGAGTAGAGAATTGCTCATAAACTGAGATGGAGATGAATGATCCTGAATGCAGGGGTCCCAGAACCAATAAACATGGGATTGAAGTTTCCAAAACAGAAAAATATAATTCTATGTTAATAGCAGAATGAATTAACAGTAATTTAACAGTTTATTTTCTTATCTTAGTGGTCTTTCAAAATAAGAAGATAAATTAGCTGAGCTAGTTAGCTAAGTTAGCTAAACCTAAGAAATGTCTGAGTAGCCCTGAAAAGATACACACAGATAATTATTAATATACTGCGTTCTCAGAACACATGAAGAATTTTTCATTCCAAAAGCAGTGAAGCAGTGAGTGAATATTGGTCAGACACAGCTTTTAAGACAAACTTGTGAAGACAATTTTAAACTCCAAATTTTTATACAGGTTTTCCATATGTGCCTGACAAATGCTTGTCACCTACCACAGCAATCAAACACTGCTTTTGTGGTAGCTTAGGTATCTGTTCAGATATCTAGCTTTTATTTTATTTGGACTCAATACTGAGACCCTTACCAGTGCTTAAGAATAATATTATGAAACTGAATATAACTGAACTTGTCAAAGGACTTGGACTGAGAGTTATATTTTGGAGATGTTTTGTCTCAATCCATTAGCATTGGTGTTTCCTCTCATTCTCCTTTGAAGATGCAGTCCTTTTCTTCATGCAATATGTTGGAGTTTTTTTCCTCTTTTATTTTTTCAATTACTTTTTTCCATGTTTTCCTTTACTCAACCTCATCTCTAGCAATGTTGCTGAAGTTCTGAATAAATTGGAAATTACTAAAGAATTACTTTGTAGAATTGCACTCAATTTTAGTAACTGTCATGCCACCAGCAGCAAAGTAATAGTGGCAGCAGTTGAAAGAGAGACAGGTTGAGTTTGTCAGTCTGTTCTAGAAAGTTTCCAGCAGCAATCTG
>WBNO01005039.1:3236-20340 GCA_013400575.1 Peucedramus taeniatus | reverse complement strand
TCTTGCTCTGCAGTCCATGACAGTTGCCTTGTTGTAGGGTATTATTTCAGGACATATAGAGGAAATAGAGTTTCACCTCACAGCCTCTGAAAGAAAACCCTGACCCTTAAGCTGTCTCCTTTGCTCTGTCCCCTTGCAGACAGGACCCAAACCCTGCCTTGGGGTCTGGCATGCTTGACTGCAACATGAGCAGGTGTAATGCAGACTTTTTGCCAGGCTAGCTTTCTGCTGGCTTACTGAGCTGAAAGAGCCTATCAGACAGTCACATAAACATTAGAACCAACTCATGTAATGAGAACCAGACATATAGAGACCTCTGAAACTACCTCCAAATCCTGCAGTCTAAGTTGAGGATCACATACAAAAGGGTAGGCAAATAAAATCACAAACTCACTAGAGTCTTCATGGTG
Source organism: Peucedramus taeniatus (assembly GCA_013400575.1). Taxonomy (NCBI): domain Eukaryota; kingdom Metazoa; phylum Chordata; class Aves; order Passeriformes; family Fringillidae; genus Peucedramus; species Peucedramus taeniatus. Next base: position 19,930 of record WBNO01005039.1, on the reverse strand, counting down.
CTCTGTGGATGCAAGTAACCAGGGCTATAAATGAATACCTGAGTACACATCAGCATGGACATTCACGTTAAACGTTTCTGAAATGGATAGAAGCCTTTTGATAAACCAGGTAATAATGTCTTATTTCAGAGAGGGTAGAAACACACCTTGAAGTGCTCAAAGCCAGGTTGGATGGGGCTTTGAGCAATGTAGTCTAGTGGGACCTGGGAAGGTGTCCCTGACCATGGCACAGGGGTTGAAATGAGATATTTGAGGTCCCTTCCAAGCTAAACCAGTCTGTGATTCTGGGATGCAGCAATGGACCACATTTTCTTTCAGCCACTGTAAGCATCCTCCCTTACAAATTACAGGGGCAGTTTGCAAACACCTGCATAAATACAATAGAGACATAGGACAGAAAACAGCTACTTAAGCCAAACATCAGTCATAAGAAGTCAGTTATAAAACTGCATATAAAGCAAATACCTAAAATACCATTAGAAGACAAGTGATGTTTTTCATAGAATTAGGAATGCTCCTCTGCAAGCAGCTGGAAGCCAAAGGCAGACGGCACACTGTACCAAACATGCCTTCCAAAATTTTGTCAGATAGGCCCAAGGAGGAAACTGACCTACTCACCAAGTTCCATGTTCACCCAGACCCAATTTGTTCTCTATAGATTTCCAGTGGATGTTCTTGGTTCTGGCTGCCTGTGACTTGAGCTCTTCCTGCAAAAGCTCTGGTAATTACTGCCTGAGCTCTGCAGAAGTCCAGCAGGCACACCCTCCTACACTTGTAAGATCCAAAGCCTTGCTTTCCTAAAATGCTAATAAAACTTCTGTTTCCCTTTTTCTCCATCCTTCTTTCCCTCCCTTTCCTCATTTATCCCCACACCAATTCCTGCTAAAATCTGAGTGATCAAAATCAGAAACCAAAGCTACCTACTGTGTGAACTGAACTGGGTAAACAACTTACACCAAAAAAAGTAGTTTTTAGAAAGGTAAGCTGAATCTGTATAGCTTTTGCTTGCAGTATCTAACAGGTAAAAGCAATAACTTCTTTCTTCCTCACCCAAACTTCTCCACGCCAAAGTCCATGGTCAGATCAACTCAGAGTTTAGTTTTCATTAAGAAATAACAGTGCAAGTTAAGGTGGTTCCTATTAAGTGAAATTCAGTTTGGTACATTTGGGATATAGCAAACATTCACAAGCTTAAGACAATTTCACATCACATATCTTACAACGGAAATCCATGATCCCAAGGGCAGTTGCCAACTAGGACACACAGTTATTGTAAACAGACCCCTGAAGATGTTAAACCACAAAGATTCTACTTCTTTCAAAACTAACTGAAGATCTCAATACAACTGATTTAGTTCTAAACTCTAGTCCTGAATAAAGCTGAACCATCACATGGGTTTCATGCTTAACCCCTCCATGTTTAGAAAGACTTGGTTACAGCAGATCAATTCCTGACTTCATTCCCTAGAAATCAGCATGAGATGAGGATGTACCACACCAAAGCAACAGTGAAGGAAAAAGATGACTACACCAAAGACTAAAACAAATTCCTCAATTAAGAATTAAGAGGAAGTTTCTCAGAAACCTGCTCACAGCCTCTTTCGCAGGTAAGGACAGCAAAGCAGGAACATGGCAAGGTTTCTGTTTATGGGACCTGGATGCAATTGCAGAACCACGTACACTGGAAGATATTTCTGGAGGAGAGATTACTCTCCAAGCAAGAGTAATTTCAAAGCTGGAAGTTGTTCAGGGCCTTAATGATTTGAAAATCTCTTAGACTGTAGATTCTAGCATTACATACCATTCTCATTGCAAAAGTAGTTTCCTTTTATCCAACAGGAATTTCCTTTGCTGCAAGTGGTATAATCAATGAGATTTTTATCCTGAAAATATCACAGGCCAGAATAAAAAGAAATATGAAAATGAACACGTAAGAAGAATTCTTAAATCCCCCTTCTAAAACTGTTTTATAAACGAGTAAAGAGTAGACTCATACACTTCACATTAAAGGCATAGTTGGAGCAGAAATTCATTTCCCGGTAAATTTTTCAGGGCAGATGTTAATATATCAAAAGAACAAGCTTAATATTAAATTGATTGCCAATTCTGAAAAATGTTCAATACTTTCCAGAAAAGAACATGTGAAGAACTGGGCAAGATCTGAGTAGTGCAGCATCCAGTCTGATTCAGTTCAAAAGCAAATGTCTAGGATACAGCAAAAGAAGAGCACCTGACAATACTTCCCCTTTGCTTGCACACCCATCTGTACTTCAGGCAGTGTCTGTCTCTCCTGAGTCCTGTAGAAGCTTCTTCCCCAGTACACTGAAACACTGCTGTTCCTTGTGAACACAGAAGTTATTATCAGACTCTGTGCTGCAGAAAAATAGTAAGGCAGCCTCACCAATGAAATTTTGTGTCTCCTTCCTTGAGTCACAAAAACTACCAAGAGCTTAACCTATTATATACAGAATACCCTTCCACCCCACTATTACAAAAATCCCCCCAAATATGCAATATAAAGTAAGACACCCTGAAGATTTTATCAAAAACTAACTCTTTCTGACAGACCATTTGAACAGCTCTGAGCAGTCACAACTCCCACTGCCCACACATGCTGTCCAGAGAAGGAACTTTTCAATGCCCTTGGCAAACAGCAAGGATAAGAACACCAGCCTCAACCCTACAAAAGCCTGACAAAACCTTCTCTAAAGACAGGCTGGCTTGCCAACACTCCCCTAGAGAGAAATTATCAAATACTTTTACTTAGTGTAGTACTTCCTTTCCGTAACATTACTTGCACATTTCTCCCATATTAACCTTTAAGCAGAGTTTAAGCTGATGCAGGCATCTCAGACATAAAATGAAAGCCCTAGTTACTTCTGTATTGATTTTATTCACTTCAACATCACTCTTTTTTCTTCCCTTTCCAAGCTTCATTGCAATATCCTTTTGGAAAACGGCAGCTGTATTACATACCCCATGTCCAGTATTGCAATGTTAGAGTTGGGGTATCTAAAAAAGGCCTCAGAAAATATTTAAAATGTTCTGAAGAAGGATAGTCATACCGTAAGATGTAAGAAAGACAGTATTAGTCAGGTGAGTTGTGATACAATCAGGCACCAAACCCAGTTGTAAAAAGTATCATATTAGTTTAAGCCACCCTGAGGGAACCAAAGCGTGGGTACTCTTTTGAGCCTCATCCACAGCAATTTCACCTAATGAGCTTTAGCCAACTAGTGGAGTGGTCTGAGAGCACCCACAGAGCACAGGACATTCAGTTATCTGTGAAACCTCAGTAATACAATTACTCTGAATCATAATAACACTTTAAAAGTAAAATGATAGTAACTCACCTTACCACCAAACATTTCCTCAGCACCTCAAGAGTCAGATTCAGTCTCGGGCACAGCTATGCCCTACTCAGGAGCAAGGTGTCCCCAGGGAGACACAAAGTCCTTGAGACCATATGCTAACACAAGTGACCATGAGGAGTTAGCTCAGCAATACCAGCAGACTCCACCACTCCACTCCCTACTCTTTCAAACTCCAAATATCTCAAGGATTTGCAGATTAAGGTCATAGCTTTTATTTAATGAACTGGAAATAATGACATGCCTCTATGACTAGATGCCCTTCTGCAGGTCAGGAGCAGATGTTAAACACAACTCAAAAGCACAGTTCACTTGAGTAGTTTAGGAGTTTAAGTTAGTGAGGTTTATCTTTACAATTCAGTAAAGAAACGTTTAGCAAGGTGCTAAATTGGCCTAAAACTGCAAGAAATTAATTCTGCCAATAAATATACAAACACAACAAAGCACAGGTAACATACTGCAAATAAATAGTACCTGTACACTGAAGCCATATCCAGTTTCCATGAATCCAAAGCCACCTGCTTTTCTAACTCCTGTGGAGCAATCAGAAAACAACGCTATTTCAACTGATTGGTATTTTAATGTCGTATTATTTCTGTAGTAGAGGCAGCTGGAACTACCAGCACAGTGTAAGAAAATGCCACCATCCCAGCTAACGGTCAAAGAGGGTATATTACGTCTTGTTGTCACAGAAGTTTTAATACTTCAATCACAACCTGAAAACACCAGACACAAGGTGAGGCTGTATGTCCTGAGCTGCAGGAATTGTATTTGACTTTACTAGGTATTTCTACTATAATATTTTGTTGAGGAGTTGTACTGATTTTCCCAATGAAAATTGATCAGAGGGGCGATTTTAGCCTGCCAGGCTGCATATACCTACTCCACCGTTTGAAAGGATTTCTCTTGTGCACAGAGCTCTAGAGCTAAGCTTACAAAGCCCCATGAACAGCGTTCTGATGAAGTGTTAACTGCAGAATAAATCAGCTTAAATCCAGGGAATTGTTCCAACAGATTAAAGACTCGATGCCAAAGAGAAAGGAGGAGGTCCTGCTCCCACTTTAGAAATAGCTCACTTTGTTTTGACCCTGCAACCCACTATTTCTATTTGGTGGTCTTAGTTTTTATAATCAAAAGAGACAGTGAGTAATGGGTTCACATATGTGCCATGCTGCTAAGACTGTGCTTCCATCATATCCTCTTCAAAGACATCTCTCTGAAACTGAAGAGCTTTGATCTACTTATCATTCTTTATGAGGAACTATTGCACACCTTTGATCATTCATCAACCTTTTCAGAATCTCTCCCAGTTTCACTAGGTCTTTGAAAGCAATGGGACTAGAACTCATGCAGCACTCACAACACAGCTGCACTGTGAGCTTACACACCACTGTTTCCTTGTTTGATCACTATTACTTTTCCACAAGCATCTAACCTTCAATTTGCTTTTCTAAACAATGAGATATATTTTGATAGAGCTGCCTATTACAACCCCCAGTTCTGCCTCTGACTGGAAAAGCAATTCAGAGCTCATCACTGTACACATACAGTGGGGGCTGTTCTCCAGCTGCATTACTTCACTCTGCTGAATTTAAAATGCTACTTTATCACTTATTGCCACAGAACTTTTTTCATGTTTCCTCAAAGCTAACTATGATCATGTATGTTTATTGATACAAATAAATGTCACCTGTCTTCAGTTTCTTCTTCTAACTTCGACTTCTCTGGGCTTTTGACTTCTACATCGTTGTCTGGCAATGGTTAGTATTGTGAAAACAGTATAAAATAGATCTTCCATCTGTCTGATTTATAGCTATATTTTTATTGGATGTCCCAATAGTACTCACAGTCTCAGAAATGTCAGTTATTCTTCACTCACCTCCTGCACCAGTCACCCTTTGATAAAGCTTTATTACTTCCCTTTGTCCTTCCAGTGCCTTCCTTCCAAGGTGAAAAGTCCTAAACTGTTTGTCTCCTTCTCTCTTCTAATTCCATGGCTTTGCTCTGTCATCACCCCTCTCTTTTGTAGTTCTCTTATACTCAAGAGTTTGCCAGATTATGCCGATAATGAGCTCCAGTGTTGATTATTCATATGATTTTACTGATTTATAGGACTTCCTCAGGGAGATATATCAGAGTTTCTCCTTAGAAGTGTGCCTTAATGCTGCCACAAACCTTCATAAATGTTTATGCAACCTTTGACATAATGCCCTGCTTCCCCCACCACTCCCAGAGTTGGGAATTTCATTTAAAATATTTTATTACATAATTTTAAAACTAATGTTCATATACTTCTCTCTTGACCTCAAGTTGACTACAAGTTTGGTTTGTTTGTTTTTTTTTTAATTAGCCCTTTTATGTACATTTGCTCCATTTGTGTATAAGCTACAATAGGAGCTGCAAAGAGAAAAAGTGTCCATCCACTGCAGAGAAGTCCTACACTCCTCTCTTGTCCAAGAGCTTTTAATGAAATGAAGGGTGCAGAGGGAATTATCACAGGCTCAGGCATTCATTTCTTTTCAAAACAATGGCTTGATCTGGTTTAGTTGAGCAAGTTCATCATGATCTCTTTCTAGGCTGTATCTCTCGGTCTTCTTGGGCCCTTCAGGCAATGCCTCTTATGTCAATATTACTCAATACAGTGAAGTCAGAAATCTTTATTTCTTTGATCTATCTGAACCTCCTGTTTAGCACAGAAACACAAATTTTTATCCACAATTCCTTCAACAAACCACACATTGGGATTAAGTAGTCTTGTTTCTCTTGGGATCTTTTGAGTCAGCATGAAATAACTTTGCATTTAATGAAGGGACCAACACTTTCCACTGCAGCCCAAAAGAGTGGCACCTGATACACTCCTGTTAAATATTCACCTCAGTTAGAGATTAAATGTTTTGATTTTCCTTCAGATGAAGACGTACTCAGAGGAGAAACCAAGAAATAGGTAAAAGTAGCTCCAAGGCTACTTCTCCTGCAATGCCTCTGCAGCCAGTTTGGAGGAAAATAGAATCCTCACCATCACTGATTGAAAGCTGTTTTCTACCTTCTACTACGCAATCAGCAGTAACAAAAGTCATCACTCTTCATCTACCCACTGCATGAGAGAGCACAGCACTGCTCAACCAAGCTTTTTACCACATTGGGGGTAACTGTGTTAATGCAAGTGCTCAGAGGAAGAAGCAGTAGCTGTCATTGTTAAGATGTGATTGTTCATCTCTTAAAAACTAGGAGTATACAGGCATGCCAGTAAAATAAGGATGGAACTTTCTAAGAGCTGCTCAGAAACCACTGCAGGCCTTGTCTGTTTAGCCAGACAAGAGAAAGAAACCCCCCTCCTACTGCAACTGCATCCAGGAGTTTGCAGGCACCAGAAGACACTAGGAAGGCACTTCTGCTCCCCACAACCTGGCTTTCCCTGTACCTCTGATCCACACAGATTATTGAACCCTGCTGCAGGGAAGCAAAGACCAAGGGCATGGAACAAGTGCCTTGATGGATGGAAAGGTAAGTGCCAGTCTTGAAAGCTGCGGTCCCAGACCCTGGAATCACTGCTGCTCAGAAACCTTGGTGTTTCCTTAAAAACACAAAAGAAAATTTGAGTCTAGTGATTTAGGATAGGATAAAAATACTTCAGACTTCACTAAATGAAATGTTTAAAGATCAGGACTTAAACTCTGAGAGTCTTCCCTTACTGAATGTTTTGACAATACAAAGAATGTATTTTCTTAAGTCATTTTTAGGCCACAAAGTGATTGATAACAGCTCCTACATAAGCAGTTCATTTTAACAGGGAGATAGGATAAAAATAGCAGCCTAAGTGCCATGTTTATAATCAATCCATAGCCCAGAACAGCTGGAGGCTAGAGATCTGAGAAAATATTAACATATCACATCAATGAATAAAACAATTGGAAAGCAAAATATCTGCATTACAATACTTCTCAGTTCAGACAATTAATGCTCAGGTAACAAATTAAGCTTTCTGGTGCAATGTGTTTCAAGCCATTCCAAGTTTTTTCCCCAACAACTACTACCCACCAATGAGAGAAAGCAGAGAGATTCATATTCTGCAAACCTCCCTAAATGGCTGAGTAATATGTGCCTAAACAGTTCTTATTTTATGAAAATGAAGTACTGACAGTATTGCTCCTGCATTTATACATAGTTTTAAAATCATATTTCTATTCTACTGTGAATTTCTTCAAAGCTTACTATACCATACAAGGGACTTTATCCTATTTCTTATTTCTTCCTTTGTTTTAAAGAGAACACAGGCTTCTCTGGCCGTTCTATTGCTTTTATTGTTAAGAAACTCACGTTTTTATTAAAGAAAAGTAAAACAATTAAAGTCAAGAGGGGAGAAAGCAGTTATCTTTTGTAAGGCTCAAGGAAAAACCTTCATTACTCTTCTGCTGACAAAAAAAAGATAATATAATGCTCAGTGAATGTCTCCTCCATCTGCCTGAGAAATCCTATGCAACACAATTTCCAAACCTGGCATTTGAAGGCTATCTTGGGCTTGTTTTGCAAGCTCAACAAAACATTTTTTAAACAAGGAAAAAAGAAGGTGAAAGTTTTTTCCAGATCAAACTAGCTCTTGAGGAGCCAGCCCCAAGTGATACAAGCACTCAGCTCACTATCCCTTCCCAAAAGCTGCTTCTGCGCTGCCTCCCAGTGCTGTACATTCCCATCCACTCTTCACTGCTGATGATGGAATTTCTACAGAAATTCTGCTCCCTTCAGGATATCACAGTTTATAATAATAATAATAATAAAAAAAAAAAGCTGAATGACAGACTTCTTAAGCGTTTCTAGAAGTCACTACACTGCCAAGGAAAACAATGTTCAGTAAAGAAATATAATTTTTTAACACCTAAAACCACTGCCAGGAATGGAATGCATTCACATGGAACAGGCACAGGACCGCTCTCCCAAGAAACCAACTGGTAAGCCCTGCAAATAGTTTTAAAAACATTTTTATACTGGTGTGAGTGTAGGATACACATAATTACAGTGGCCTAGAGCTCCCCTTGAAAACACTTCATTTAGGCGGTTACTACCAAATGTCACAACAAAAGCCATTTCTCACAGTGTAAGCTCAATCACTATCCAAAGGGCTCGATGGGGTCATTATTCTTGTGAAGCTTATGTAGTATACGTGACCAGGCAGCCCTGGTGTTGACGTTGTTGTTTCCCGGATTTCAAGAACTGCTCAAATATCTGGATACAGGACTGTCAGGCTACCTAAAATTTGGAAACTGTTGCCAACATTCCTATGCATTTACAAAGAATTAATGAAGACATACTCAACATCAACAGGAAACCAACCAACCAAACAAAATAAAACCAGTAAAAAACATTTGGTTAAGAAAGGCACAAGAAGACTCTGTTACTGCTTTGGTATGACTGTCTCAGGCCAGAGAGGAACCAGAAAGGTGGCATGACCTTAAGATTGGAAACGACCTCTAAGATCATTCAGTCCAATAACTGAAATGCTAAAATGTAAAAAAACTTCCATTTACCATCCAAAGTATAGATAGATCAGAAAGTAAGATGGGGGAGGGGGTGGGAAGCAAAGATGACAGCATTTTTTAACCTTGCACCTCCACCTCTCTGCTTCCCAGAATGCCACCACAGAATTTCAGAAGAACCAGGATAGTCCTCAAGGAAATCAGATCACCAAAGGTTTTTAACTTCCTTGCAGGTCTGGGGTGAGAACTGGAACACTGGCTGAGTGACATGGAATGCTGCAGTACAGTCAACTACTTTTAAGGCAAGTAACACCTCTGAGTAACCATCACAGACCTGAGATGGCTCCTTCCCTTGGAGCACAGCCACAAAGAAATCAGCAATTAGTGTCACAAAAGAGTCTGGTCACAGATCCTCTGACCACATGCAATACATCCAGACAAGCACATATTCAAACAACAGGACAACAAAAATCAACCTGGCCTTACTTTTTTTTAAAGCTTCTCCAACTGCAAGTATCACGCTTTGCAATTCCACGTCAATAACTCTTTGGCTTGTTGGAAACAGGAGAAATGCTCATGGTTTCTATTTTCTAAGATTTGAACTGCTGCTGAAAAGATCAGAGAAAAAGCTTTTGGAGAGTAACAGAGCTCCTCCATGCGTGGAGGTGCTTCCTGAAGCTTGGCTGGCAACAGGAAGTACTTTGTCTAGGGCATTTTAGTAGAAGCTTAGAAAAACTTTGTGATCCGTTGAAATCACAGGCAACTTGTCTCTGGCTCCTGCCTCATGTGGTCAACCCCACAACTGAGTCCAGGGGCAGGATAGCCATGAGCTTCAAGTCTATTTAAAACAGTTACAAATACAGAAATTAAGCGTCCAAAAGGTATTGAATACCTGGTTCTGCTCAGTGTGGCCAAAAAAATATTTTAAACCTTTACTCCCTTATGTCAAAACCTGCCCCCCACAATATGGCAGCATTCCCAGGCTGGGGTACACCCGGACCTCTACAGCACACAGCCCATATTGCTGCTCCTCTCTGTGGTGGAGGCCTTGCTTCTTCTTCAGTGTGGCAACAGGAAAAAAGAAAATGACAGTTAAGCAGAGATGACCTGAACTACTCCATTAGCTCTTTTCTACCAACAAAGCTACAACCCCCTCTGTGCTTTTGTATTTATTCTGCTGGAAAAGTCCAGCCCTTTTGCAACTCAGACATCTGTGCTGAAATCTTGACAACGACAGATCAGTAACTGAAAAATATCAGTTGAGAGCCCTAGATTATTTCAACTTCTCAATTACAATAACTCTGTTATATGGCACAGCAGCACGAATTAGCATGGTGCCCAACACTACCAAGTCACATTGTGGCCAGGGAGGCAACCCAGGCTACACAGGCAAGCCAAGGACTCACCAAGGAGACATCCTGACGGACAATCTTCTAAGCAACAACTCCTTCCTTATGTTGCTTACAACACCAGAGCAGCAGCTACAGTGGTTGCATGATATAGGCATTGCACAGTTTAAAATGCTGAATAATACCCCTCCTCTTAAAGCAATGTCCTCACCGTGAACCAGCAGCCCTGCAGTCCCACAGTTCTGCTCTCAACTCCAAAGCATTCTTGGACCACCACAGGCACTGCGACCTCACAGCAGTGTGACCATGCTCACCTGTGTGGGGATGGAGCAGAGAAGCAACTCACTGACCGGTGACCTCACAGACTATTTAATAAACATAAATTGGCAGGAATACCTGCTGAGTGTTCCATCCACCTACCACTAGAAGTAATAAAAAATAAAATCTCTTACTGATTTTTTTTTCAATAATGAACATTTCAAATTAACTACTTAAAAAATGTCAGGAAGAAATAGCTTTATTCTGTGTCTGAGCTAATCCACATGAAGATTTTCACCAAACCCTGTGCCTTTCTTTAGGTCAGCCAATGGATAAAGCCCAAATGCATTGTAAAATGAGAAAAAAAATCTTTCCTGGCTTTCCTGAGGGCCATATGATATATTTGATAACCTTTTCATCCAGGCTAAAGGAAAAAAGAAGTTTAATTTGTAACAAGGGCCATTTCTTTCTGGAAAACTGTATCAGAATTAACTACATAAGCAAAATAGTAAATGTAGAGCTCTTACACAAGAATTAAAAATACTTCTTTGTCAGCTGAGCAGCCGGTCCTCACCCAAGACTCCCAGCACTGTTGTATTAGTTCTCCACCAAGGCAGAGACAAACCACACAGCACATGAGCTGGCAAAACAGAAAAGCAGACTTAAACCACTCATCTTCCACCATCTGGACACAAGCCCTCCTTTTCCAATCTGAGTCATAAAACTATACACTTACACAAATCAAGCTTTTCTTTCTGCCTATGCAAAGGTAGAAATAACTTTCACAACCTGAACCTATTTCCCCACCCCCAGCTTTTACTGGCTAAGTAATAAATTTCAAAACTACCACAGCCAAAAGAAACTGTTAAAAACACAAGCACCTAACTTCTGTTTCCATACAAAAACAGTAAAAAAAAAAACCCTCAGCAGAAAACTATTACACATGACAACAGTACCGGAGAATCCAGGCAAATTTTCAAGAAGAGATCTGAAAAATCAATTTAGTGAACAGAAATTTAAAGATCTATATCCTGTGTATTTAGAAAACTTAAATGTACACAGATGCAAAATAATTCTAGAACACACTATAAGGGTATCAGTAGCAAAATTTGTGAATTTCCAGTTACATTTTTTAAGTATTTATGATGCTTATAAAAAAATTAGAATAAAGTCCATATATAGGATAAAAAGTATTACTAGATCCTTACTAATTTACATAAATGCACTAAACCCCTTCCTTAATCACTGTCTTTTTTTACAGAATGTTAACCCAGGGTCAGACTGTTTATCTGCCTCAGCACAGGGAAACCATCCAAAGACACAGTCACAAAATCGACTTAATTAGTACCTAGGTGTAATTCATACACCAAGCCATGCTAATCTAACTACAGTATCAAATGGGACTACTTAAAATAGGAAGTGCGTGCACAGACACATGGCCTCAGTCTAGACTGCAGTTCAGCCCGTAAGGTCACAGTTTCAATCAGCAGCAGCAAGCACAGATATGCACTTACTCGACTGAACTCATTCTAATTAAACCCCCGGATGTGTATACTGCCAGTACAATACCACCAAATCAGCATTAATTTGTATTTTTTGGGCTCATTTTCAGTCCGAGCTGTTTGCAGACTGGGCTCACTGCGGGGCAGCAGGAATGCCAGAGTGGCACAGGACATGCAGAGCCTCTCCCTGGGCAGCACTCACAGCAGGTGGAACTGCCGCACCGTCTACATCCAGAGAACTTCAGAAAACCCTGAGTGGGAAAGCCCCTGCTTTCCCACTAATATGAAGCTGAAAGCAGACCACAGAGGGTGGGCATAAGTGGTCGATTTTCCCAGGGAGGAAGACTGCAAGGAGCCTTTTGCAGCACTCTACAATACACTGTATTCATCAAGTCTGGAAAAAGGGGCAAGGAGCAGAGTGAAAGTCTCCTGAGGATACAAGACATTCTGAAAGCAAAAAGAAAGGCTGGCTGAAGATCTGCAGAAAGCCCTCTGGGAGTAATAATGGAGAAATAAAATAACAGATTAAATTCAGCACAAATAAAGTTCCAGTCTGAAGATAAATGGTCCGTATTTCACATATAGAGTGGTGTGCTCCAAACTGATCATTAACATTCAGAAAATCTTGCTGGAGTCACAACAGATTAATTAAAGCATCAGTTCAAAGTCATTAAATGCAAGAAAAAAATGTTAGGAAACTATAAGTAATAAAATTACCGTATAAAAATATAGAATGGCTACATCTTAAATCCTGGATGCAGTGCCTGTTCCTTCCTTTCAAGAGAACACAATGGAAAGGAAAATATTTTTTTTTTAATTAATCAAGGTTTGAAAATACAAACGAGGAATAATCAATCAGGCTGGGTTCTTCTGCATGGAAACAGAGATTGCAGCAGTGACATACAACAGAAACCTGTAAAATCATCAACTGAATGGAGAAGGTAAATTGAGATCAGTTCTTCACTGTGTCCAAACAATACAACAGCTAAGAGATAGGAATCGAAGCCAGCAGCTGTCAAGTTCAAAACAAACAGAGGTCGTCAGCACCTACAAGATGATTCTGTGCTCTGGAAAATCTCCCCTGCGATGTGGCAGTGCCTTACATTTAAGTGGATGGAAGACACAGGCTAGTTCACAGAAGAAAAATGCATTAATCATGAACAAAATAAAAGCAAATAACATCTACCTCTTGATATCCTACAAATTACAAGAGACAAGAGGGCCATCAGGCAAACGTTTATATTACACATCCTGACCTTTTGATCTTCTCTTTTTGGTCACTGTTAGAAAAGAGCAGTATTCTTACATGACAAAAATCAATTCTGTCTCTGGTACTCCTCAGACCTTTATTGAACTCCCTCAGCTTACTTACCTGGCAAAAGCTGATCTTCTGGGGAGATGAGGACGCAGAGGGGCTGGATTAGTACTCTGATTATTCAGCAAACTGAACCGGATCAGGAAAACCTCCAGTAAATGCTGAAGGTGGTACAAGAGAGAGCAAGAATATGACCATCCCTTTTGCATGGCAGCCAGTCTTTTGATCAATTTAAGATGTGACACACAGCTTCATCACCAAAACAGAGATGAAAAGGAAGCAGATGATTACCTATCTTCCCTGTTCAAATACAGACGTAAAAGCCACCATTCCAGCTCTTGTGGAGGGAAAAAATAGTGCAGTTTCACATCTTTAGTCCATCTGCTAACTACAAAGAGAGTCTGATTTATACATGACCAAATAGTAATGGTTACTTTAACATTAAACATTACATTTATAACCTCTCCTAGTAGTATGTTATGTAAAATAAGGAAAACCCCTTTGGGGAACTAGGCCCATTACAAATACAGAAATGCCTCCAAGTCTGGAAAGGACAATAGCCAAATGAAAACAGAGCTATTCCTTCCATGCTTCCCACAGCACCCACTGGATTACAGTAATAAATGGTACTATACCAGTCACAGAATACAATGGGATATGACCAGACAGAAAATGGTCATTATTATTGAAAATGGTCACTCACTTATTGAGTGATCAATAAGATCATTAAAAATCCAGCAAATTCCATTTATAATTCAGAATTTACAAGAGCAGAACTGAAAACCAAGTGAGGTTATTTAAGTCTCTCATCAATTCTGCTTTGCACAGTAGCAGGCACAGTCACCCAACCCTTTCCACAGCAGGACCAAATCACAACTGCTCTGCTTAGTAACTGACCGGGCTGGCCAGAACACTGAGAATTCCCAGGGAAAAGCAATACAGGATTTTATTATTCCTCCCAAACCACATTCACATAAAGACGAAACCACTGAGGAGTACTGAACCACCTATCAGGAACACTGTCTTCAACATCACACCGGGAAAGTACCAAACCGCTCCTCTGCTCCTGGAACCATCACAGGTTAAACCAGGCCATAATACCCACAGACTTAAATAGCATGAACCAGCCCTGCACAGTGCCCAACATGGGCTTAAGTAGCACAAACATATTTACTTTTATCCAAGACACAGCAGACACTGAGCACAAGGTAAGTTCTGCTCAGGGAGGGTTATAGTGTTACCACTGCCTATGGGAACAGAACTGAGGGCTTGGCTTCACCATTTTCCAGAAAGAAACTAAGCTACTGTTTGTGAGAATGAAAATGAAGTAATTAAAAATTAAAACCCCTAGTCTCTTCTTACACATAAAAAAAAATCCCCCCAAAAATCTGAAGCTGAATTGCTTTCTTTTTTATTTTTCTCCTTAAACCATACTACGATTATTATTTTTTGTGCTTCTTACTGAAATACCTATATATTACTACTTTGCTGTAATGCTTACCTTGAGCATACAACAGAGGAATGTTCAAAAAAGAAGTCTCAGAAGTATTATCTCTAAAAAGATTTTCCAGTATATCTTTAAGGAATACATGTTCTATATAATAAAGCCTCTGAAATCTAAAGGTACCACTACACTTACACTTTCCAATGGAAAACACTGAGGACTGTGCATGACCAATGTGAATTAAGAGCTGCAAATGGGAGCACTGGAGGGTTTCTGAAGGTGAGATTAGAGAAATCCTAATCAAATACATTTATTCATTTCAATTAATTTTTAACCTCAGATGCAGAATGAGTAGCTAGGAATGTAGTTACAGGTTTCAATAATGCTGCTTTCAGCAGTTGTATAATTTTAATTGTATAATATTGTTTAATTTTGATTGTGTAACATTTCCAGCTTCTACCTTTGCAAACATCTAAATACAAGGCAAATATAAGGCACATGAAGCTTCTGCCCTATGACACGGTGCTTTGTGTGCCACACAAGGTTCAAAATCCCAAACAAATAATTGAAATTGGAACAGTCATTGCCCATCTCAAGCCCCCTCAACAATCCCCAGTCCAGTGGCCAATAATCCAAATGAATCCTTAGGACCACCTTGCTTCTTCAGAACTCTACCCCAGTTCACTAAGCGAGACATCTGGTAAGCTCTGCTTGCTTAGCCCAAGGTAATTATTGTGCTAGAAAACGTTCATGTTAATTTTAAATTCTGCTCTTTCACTTTACATCCCCTTTCTGCTTTTTCCCCACAGACTGATGCACTGCTGCTGCTGCACCCAGTTTGCCAGGCTCCGTCATTTGGAAGACAAATGTTGTTTCTACAGACATGGCAAAGCAGAAGCTAAAGTAATGAGACTCCAAGTCCTCTGAACCTGGGAGACTCACAAGCATGCCTGACACATGGCAGAAGCAGATTCTTCATAGAATGGCCTGTGTTGGGAGGGACCTTAAAGCTCACCCAATACCAACCCCCTGCCACGGGCAGGGACATCTTCCACTAGACCAGTCTGCTCCAAGCCCTGTCCAATCCGGCCTTGCATACTTGTATTCCATTCTTCTCCACTTGTAAACCCCCATCTTCTCATCACCTCAGTATTCAAACACAAAGACTCTCTTGGATTTCCCAGACACAACCTTACCAGACGGTTCCTGTTCTCTGGAGCAAACATGCATGTGACCAAGTCATAACCTCACAGCAACTCATGCTGTGACTGTACTTTATCATGACACCGGCTCCAACCTCCTTGCGAGCCACCAAAGAACGGTGCAGACCCCAGGCTCTCAATCAGCAATGCAACACCCCGAGGCAGTGCCATGAGCCGCCAGCCCCCGGGCAGCCGGGCCAGGGCTCACAGCCTCGCTTGTTTTGTAATACTCCATCTTCTGTGTAGTGTCGTTTATAATGATGCTCTTTAAGACAGCAATAGCCTCTGATTTCGATACAATGTTTTTAATTACTCCTTGTGACTTACACTAAATACAGAATATTCATTAAACAGTAAAACGAGACATGATGCTTCAAGCCAACGAAAATCTTCAACAGCTATTCCCTTCCCATTCACATTCCTACAAGGTTGCGCCGAATTAAAGATAAACACCCAGTCTGCGTTGTCCGAACTAAATAATACAAACGAGAATTCTGAGATCTGAATACTAAAAAGAAAAGCTGTAAATGAGAGAAAACAGAACGCCCGACGCACTCCCGTCCGTTATTTACATGAAAAAAAAACATGTCCGCAATAACCTCGGGCATTTCCGAGGCGTTTCCCCCACTCCCAGCGCAGCCCGGTTTGACGAGGATCATTTCCCACTCCTGCGGGGGGAGCGGGTCTCTCGGCAGGCGCCTCACAGCAGAGCCGGCCTGCGCTGAGCCCCCCGCTTCAGGAGCGCGTCTCGGCGGGGAACGGCGGCGGCACCGACCCCCCCC
>WBNO01005017.1:0-11367 GCA_013400575.1 Peucedramus taeniatus | reverse complement strand
CCCTTCTCATGAGACTGAAAATGGAGTAAAAGATTTTAAAACGCCTGTCAGTTGTCCCATCTCTGGGTCAGAAAAGGGTATTGTCTAACACTTCCTGTTCTCCCTTTACTGCTTCTCCTCCTAAAAATGAGAAACATTATTTTTTTCACTTAGATTTCTTTTCTCAAAACAGTTGAGCAGGTTTATTTTAAACTTCCTTATTTTTCTTGTTCCAGAAATCTAGGATAACATGGTTATCACTTATGTGAATTATGTCGGTCTTGTTACCTCTGTGCCTGGTATTTTCTTTTTTTAGTACTCTTTTTTAATTTTGGTTTTTTCCAGGTACAGTCCGAACATTGAGTAATGCAGAGGAATACCTTGATGATGAAGACTCCGATTAGCTTTTTTAACTCCGTATGGAACACTGTAACTTGCATTGTCTATGTCATTTTCAAATGTATCTTTACAACTGTAAAAATATCTCACTTAGAGTATCAGAATATAGCATATTAATGAGAGGGTGAAATCATGCTTTGCCAAGGGATAATATTAATGTAGCCAGAAGATGTCACATTTTAAATCAGAGTTCCTTTTTGGAATTATCACAGAGAAAGTGTGGCACATCTTTATCACTNGGCAGAAGACCATCTTCTAAACTCACAGGTTTTATCTCAGGCCTTCCCAGCAAGTGCCTTGTATCTCTGGAATACTGAAAGGTCCTTGTGGGACAGCAGGACACCACTGCTAGCATTTCCCCAAATCCCCCTGGGTGTATGTTCCTTCAGGCAGCTAGTACTGACAGTCAGTACTGGCTGGCAGGCATAAATAGAGATGCTACCATAGAGAGGAGCAATTGTTTGCCTTCATAGGAGACAGCATTACAAGGTTTGATTTTTAATTTTGGTAAAATTTTTTCCCTTCCTTCCTCCATCCCTCTAAGTGAGGTGCAAAATTAATGTCCTGAGACAATCTGCCACAGGAATGCTTTGTCTTCTCTGTTGCTGTGGGCCCAATCCCTGAAATGTAACACAGGTGAAAAGCTTGCTTAAGTCAGTTTGCTTTAGAAATTCACTTGGACTTTGTGGCTTGATTATTTTGCTTTTTGAAGTGTATTATGCTTAAACTATTTGTAGTGAAAGGAAGACTGAATATTTTTCTATTTATCCTGCCTAAAGTTTTTTAATACTGATCTTTGCTTTTATTTTTTGCAAGTGCTCTTATGTCTTGTCCTAAATTACCTCAAAGTTTAAGTTTGTTTGAAGTAACGAGGGAAGATGTGCGTCAAATATATCACAGGTATCTTTAGAAGAGATACCTGAAGCTGAATAAACATTTTTAAAATGTATTACTGCTTCCTGTGAATTAAAAAAAAAAGGAAAATAAATTCAGCCACTTTCAAGGTTCCCTGCAGAGTTAAAAAATAGTACTTCCTCCACATTGCTCAAGCAGCTGTAGCCNTGTTGCACATTACTGAGAGATACTTTTTTATTGTGATGGTAAGTAAATGTTACAAGTATTTGAGATACAATCTCATTTTTGATTTTTTGTTGCTAACTTCTCTAATAGAGACTTCTGACAAATTCATTCTAACACAGCAGTCTGTGATACTAAAACAAAACCAAAAAAAAAGAGAAAAATAGGGACAAAAAAAAGTGCTTGTGCAAGACTGGGGATAAATGAAAAGCTCTTTTGGAAGTCTGGGGATAAATGAAAATCACACTAAGTATTTAAGAGTTTTTAAAAAGTCTAGAGCGCTCATAATTTCCCATTTTTAAAAATACATTGAGCCAGATTTTTATCATCCTGCAAAGAACTAGATGCCAGTAAAGCTTGTCAAGCTCTTATCAAAGAAGGCTGTGTTTGATTGACCAGAACTGGTTAAGATGGGGACATTGCACAAGCAGTCATCTGCAGATGTAATTCTAGACTGTTTAAATGTTAAAACCATGGAACAAATGTTTTAGCCCTATGCAATACTGTGGTTAAATGACCAGTGATGTTTTATTTTGTGTGAACTTGAAGATCCTAGAGGGAAAGAAATAAAAACCAAAGCCACCAATTTTTTCTCTCTAGCTTTCATTAGAACGGTTGTTGAACATAACTCATTATATTTAAGACTGTTCTGCTTCATATTTAATCAGCCAGCTCTTTTAGTAGCTCAGCCTTTTATCATAGTTAAACCATGTTATGCTGCATACTGTTGATTAAAATTACGCAATTTCATAGTACAAGCTTTAAAGTCCTGTAATGAGAGGCAGGAAGGTTCAGTTACATGAGTCTTTCTCCTGCAAAAACAAAGCTCATAAGCTTAAAATTCTTCAGTGTCACAGGACATGGAGAGAATGGCTCAAGTCACTGTTTTTTCTGTGGAGCTTTGGAGGCAGAGTCTATATTCATAGGTAACTCTTAATGCATTGTCTTCTGCTGCCACGGGTTCAGCAGCCCACAAGGAAGATGTTATGCTCACATCTGTGTAATTAACAGCTGCCAGAAGACCCTCTGTTCTTCTGCAGACAGATCTAAGTGCTTCACAGGAATGGTGACACACAAGAAGCACAAGTTGAGCCCAAGGATTGCATCCAGAGTTCTTGCCAGAGTGTCCTGAAGGAAGCACATTTACATCACAAGGCACCTAGGGAGTGCTGTCATTTGTTTCCAGGACAAAAATTACTGCTTTTTGTTTTTTCCCACAACTTTGTTATTCTTTATGAAACTGTCTATTCATCTTGTGAAATACAAATCACTATGAAAGCTTTCAGGCAATAAATTACTTTTTGTCTAACTCCAGGAGTAAAGTTTTGATTAAAAAAAAAAACAAAACACAACAGAATACTAAAAAAAATTAAAAACCCCAAAATAAATGTCTTACAGCTAGAAAAAAATTACAGCTGGAGTAAGCTGATACAACGTCTTACTAGTTGTGCAAACCTACTTGCTCCCCTTACTTTTCTTCAATGTTTGTACCACTACAGACTTATTTAAATTTAAGAGTTTTTCCAAAGGCAGGTACATTCAGGTGTGTAACGATAAGAAAAATAGGGTTTTTAGGAACAGCAAAAGGAAGGTTCTTAGGCTTATGGTATCTTAGAACTGAACATTGAAGGATTATTCTGTCTTTCATACTTCTAGTTGAATTAATGTGTGTGACTTTCTATTAAAAATCAGCTGTGTTCCCATCAGAAATTTTGTGTTGTTAGGGAATAGAAATTGTTTGGATTGATTTGAGGCTCTTTGGAACTAAATTAGTAAATTTTCTGCTGGCTTCATCAGAGGAATCAAGTGCTTGATTCCTGGTTTATAGAAGGAAAAAATGGGACATTTCTTGCATTGTCTTTAGTATAGTTATTGGATTCTTGATAATTTTCAAGTTAGTATTCTGTTTTTCTAAGACAAAGCCCATCTTATTAAATTCCACTCTTACACATCCCATCACGTGAAATGTAATTTGCCCAAAAACAGTTAAGGTCACACTAATGTTTAAACTGAGTGGCCCATTTTCTAACAATGTCTCCAGCTTTGAACACTGACTTCTTATTTCTGAAGGCACTGATGTGTTTCTTGTGTTTGAGTTTTATATCAAGGACCAAAGATTGCTGAAAGTAAGTTAGCCTGACCTTGGCACAGTGTAACCTGTGGTCATTTCATTTACATGCTACGAAGTCAGATGTTTGAGCATGCAGCACACATCAAAATTTAAAAAAATTTTGCAGCCATTGCCACCTTCTAAGGAAACTATTGAAACACCACAGAACAGATTAACAAATAATGGGCCATCAGTCATCTGTTTCATGAGATAGATAAAAGCTGAAGTTACTAGAAGCATTTCAGGACAATATTAGTCAACTGTACCTTGATCTTATCAGGTGACAAAAACAAGTGGAAATGGTTTTGAAGAACTTCTAACAGAAATCTTCATAAAAATTATCTTGGTACAAAAATAATATCCTAATTTGCTAAATAAATAAAAAGGCAAGAACTGGGTTGGTTTTGGTTGGACTTTTTTTGGAACTATATATTAAACCAACAGAAGCTAAAAATAAGGCAATACTACAAAAGCAATTCAGAAAAAAGTGATTTTACATCACTAGTTCTGGAACAGAATGTGGACTGGTGGTCGTGTCTGCCTGTGGCAGAAAAAACTACCAAGTGCCGATTTACCTGATGCCTGTTGTTTCCCAGCTGAGAGTTGATGCTGAAAATGATTGTCCCACCTGCAGCCTTTTCTAGAAAGCCACATCATTACTTAATTCTCCTACCAAGGTTAGTGGTCTTCTTTTGAGCTCTGTAGAGCAGTCTATAGAACACCGGAGAATTCTGGAAGAGATTCCTCCGTGACATTGTGACATTGCTAACCTATGAGCAATGGCACTGGGAAAAGTAATGTGGTCCAGCTAATGTTCACCCTCACAGTTACAAAAGCATGGCTGTTCACTGTGGTCATGAGCAATTCCTGAAATCAGAGGCTGAAGGAATCTTTTGCAGAGATAATGGTAATTTAGGTGAGATTTTTAAAGTAAATATGCAGCAGCACAGAACTTGGCAGGGTACCAGCACTCAGGTGTGTCAAGTTTGTGCAGCCAGGAAAGGGCCTGTAACTTGCACTGTTCCCATATGAGTTACTCTTTCCCTGAAATTCTGAAGCNCTTCTTGAGCAGTAAATGCAGTTCTATGAAGTGAGATAGTCCTGTAGGAAAGTCAAATGGTGACGAAAAATGTGTTCAGTCTTCCTCTGGAGAGAAATCCAGTGGGGAGAGAGAAAACAAGCAGGGTCCCCTGGTACTCCAGTCCTTTCGGAGCGGTGTCCTCGGACCAAACTGTCCTGTTCACTGCTGTTCCACCCGGAGAAACCTGCTGCCTCCTTTGTTTAAGTCAAGTATCCATAAAGTACCCAGCAATCAGTTACTTAGCAAACCACCAGGAAAAAATTCCACAAACACAAAAGAAACAGATCCAACCCCCAACAAGCACATATTAGAGTAACTGTCTGTTCTGTTCTTTCTTCCTCTCTATCCAGAGATGGACTTCTAACTTTAGGGAAACATAGTGAGATTTAATATAAAACAGGTATGAAGACTCAAAGTGCCACAAGAAAATAGGACATTTTGAAGTTTGATATGGTCATATTTCTGATTTGAAAACTCAAGTCTCTGGAATCCAGTGAAGATAAATGGACAATAGTGGAGTTTTGTTTTTAATCTTAGCACAAACCTGTATTTGTTTTCTGGATTTACATTGCTTGATATTTTTGCTCACAGCTTTACTGCTTTACTGCAGTCACACGGCCGTTAACTTTATGTCTATGGAGACATAATGAAATTAATCCTTGACCACCTGCAGATATGCTCAATAAAATTAGAATCAAATGCTCACAATGTATATTCAGTTTTAATGTGTCTTTCCTGTTCAGCAGACCTATACAGCACAAGTAGTTTCATAGTGTTAGTAAATTACTCAGGCTTCCTTAATTGAAAGCTCTAATTTTATCTTTTCATATAATTTCCCTTTTACAGTAAGAGATGGTACGTTTAGTGCAATCTGAAATTCTTTAAAACCTAGTATATATTCTTCTCAGTCTATCAATTTTTCACTTCTCTTTTATGCTTTTCCTGAAGATTTCAGTTTAAGCCATTTTGCTAGAAAATTCCAGCTGCATAGCTATGAATTTGAAACATAAGAACGAAGAAATAAAAATTATGTCTGGCCTCCATGCACTTACAATGAAAGCAAGAGCAATAAACATTTTTTTGACCAAAACATTGTGTTAGAGGTAGATTGAGTAGTGAGCATTGTAACTAAAAGAAACTTAGATTGATTAGAGCCTGAGCTAGCATTTACTTTAGCTTTAACAACTCCCATCTAGTCAGAGAATATGATTTCAATTACAATTCTGTGAGTACTTTTCTAAAAATTAGTTTCCACATGGAGTTATAACAGTGGAGAGTCACAGCATAATACAATTTTGACCAAATTTCATTCTGCTAAAAGATTATAGCGTGCTCTCAGTCAGACAATAATTCAAAAGTTCAAATCACTTCAGAGGCTTAACCACAGCAAATATTTTCTCATCTGTTGGACAATGTCAGAAGAAGAAAGTTTTCATAGGCTTCTTCTAACTAGTGCTGAAAGAGTTTGAATTACTTCAATTATTTTACCGTGTTACAAGATCATTCAAACTAAATGAGTTTGAAATGAAAAACCATTATTACACAGGAGAAAGTAGGTTGAAAGGGTCTGGTGGTGCTCATATTTAATGAGGAGTAATTTCCATTCGGTTTTAACTGAAGCCAGCCTACACCAGACACAGCTTCAGCAGTTTTCTAACCACTTAAAGATTCTGGTTTTATTCATGTTGTTTTAGGGAAACTCAAGTTTAATTGTATGTTTGCATTTTATGGGCTGTTAGCTGTTAATTAGCTGAGTTCTGGCTTTGCACTTTTCCTGGTTGCACCAGTTGCTGCAGCCTACAAGCTATTATTCTTTCCATTTCAGTCTAGCACTCAGTTTAAATGAAATTTAATGTTCTTATGCTAGGCTTATCTTTCCATTTGTTCAAACTGGATGGCTATCTGAAGTGCACTGTAGCCATATCCTTACTGCATTTTAAAAGTATCTTGAAATTTCAAGAAAAGGGAAAAAATAAATTAAAAACTTAAGCCTAGAGCATAGAAACTCATGTCAGATGCAAAAAGGTGAGAGTGTGATATGGAATCTCTCTGGAAATGCAATAGAAAGGCCCACTATTTAAGTACTTATACACCAATATAACAGCATTAGTTTTGTGTAAATCCATACAGACAGCCAGAAATTTTTACCTGATTGTGTAATTTAAGTATGCACACATCTATTTTGGCTTTCTTAAATTTAGTTTAATTTAGTTTCTTAAATTACCATTAGCCTGAAGTTACTTTATGATTTCCAGGGTTCATTTGCTTTGGCCTTAAGTTACAGCAAAGAATTTCAGTCTCATATGAGAGAAGTAAAAAATATTTTTCATATATCTGGTGTTTTTACCTACCTGTAACTTAATGCTTGGAGACATGAGTTGAAAAAAATCTGCTTTATATTTCATGTATTAAGACACAAGTTGAAAAATTCTGCTTCTTTCTAAGAGCTGTTGAACATTACTTGTGTAATAATTCCCGCTTCCCTGTGTGAGAAGACCATTTGATCTAAACTCTTGTATGATAATATATTACTGATTTTTGTTACTGAATGTCAGAGCTTTATTATTTAATCAATAATTTTCATTTTATTTTAAGTAAAGTTATGTAAACTAATGATTTCTCTCATGCTGTGCTCTGAAAATTGATCCCACATCTGACTTGATCTATCCAAATGCATTGTTTTCATTACCTTTTAAAGTGGACTTTGCTAATGAGCTAAGTGGTTTCTTATTTGGGTTTAAAGAGCAAAGCTGAATTCTTTTGCTTTCCAAATCAAGTCTGCAAACCTCACTACATTCTCTATGCAATTCTGTTTTCTGTGTTTACCAGCCCCTGATCACTGTGCTTTATAAACAAACTCACTGTCTGTGCACGGTGTCTACACAGACAGGCTTTGCAAAGTGCAGCTGCAGTCAAGGACACTGAAGCTAAAGAGCAGTGCCCTGTCTCTCAATTTCTTGTTTGGGGCGACATAACCTTCTTAATGTAAAAAGATGTACATACTAGACACCAAAGCCTGATTTGTAGAGCAACGTCCCGATTGGTTTTCCTAATAAAAATACATGTATCATTTTCCTGCATTGAGTAGTTTTAATAATTGTACACACCTAAATTTACATAAATGTTTATCCTGTGATTGCAGTTGAACTTGTTAATTTTGATTGAAAAAAAGATCCAAGCACTTTTCAAAAATCTGTTAAACAGTCCTTCAGTAGTTTACTTTCATTTCTCTAGATAAATATGTCTTTGCCTACTTGACTGGTATTCTCATGATATAAATTGTAGTGAATGCAGAGCAGGATGTATAACTAAGTGTAACCAATAACAGCATTTCCAGACTTAGAGCAGAAATCCAGACATGATCTGAAGTCAATCATATTGTTTCTACTACTCTTACAAAACTGCTTTTTTCCCGTAAAGTATATAATTCTGTATGTAAATAGCTTTCTGTTGAGCCTAGGGAATGAAGAAATAGAAAAGAGAAAAGAGAGGTCAGAGCCATGACTTCCTTAGGTTTGTGGTTA
Source organism: Peucedramus taeniatus (assembly GCA_013400575.1). Lineage (NCBI taxonomy): Eukaryota > Metazoa > Chordata > Aves > Passeriformes > Fringillidae > Peucedramus > Peucedramus taeniatus. The sequence goes on along the minus strand of WBNO01005017.1, from coordinate 3,197 downwards.
ATCAATTTCCTGTTCCCCGATGCTTTGAGATACCTCTCTCCTTAAAACAAGAGAAAAACTTTTTCTCTACTAATTTGATTTCCAAGCTATCAATTACTTAAGAAGATGACTTGGTTCTCAACTTTAAAGGCAGAAACAGACATAATTTGTAGGCAAGACAAATCACTGCATTCTCAATTATCTTAATATTATTGACATATGCAACCATTTGACACAGTCCTAATGCTGCAGACACTTAACTGCTTTGAGTTCTGCAGTAAAGTGGGTGATTCTAATGGGACTAAGTGAGAAGGAGGGTTTGGCTGGTTTTTGTCAAGCATCAAAAATCTGATAAGGTTTGGCATGATCTTCTGCTCATCCACTGTCAGGACCCTGCGGACATGCATCCCCTTCACATGATGTAATGTGCAGCTGTGCCTCATCACGGGTCTAGAGAAAACATTATTTTCTGCTGCACTTTTCTTAAGTACAAGTTAATATTTGTGTTCTCATCTAGTGGCCTTGTGAGAAAGACACAGTAGACCATGGCCAATATGAATTGTTCTAAGGACTCGTGTCAAGATATTAGAGTAAGCACAGCTCAAGATGCTGTAGAACCAAGAGAGCTACTCAAGGAAAAATGATAATATGAATATTATAATTCATCAATTTTAGAAGCCATGTTAGAGTATTTTCCAGTTCTTTAATGTGAAAGACTGTAAACATTCTTTAAAGCTTGAACATAATTCTGACCACCAGAAAATTTGAGGGAGATAGAAGTAAACTAGTGTGTCCGATACATAGGAAGCAAAAGCAGCACAGCTGCAGTAGGGCTGCAGAAATTTGATATGATGGAATTTTCTGGTAAAGTCCTGGATGACTCATTACATTGATGGTGCTATTTGTGAAGAGGACCCATCTTCAGAACCAGCATATCTATTTTCATACTATATACAACTTAATGTTGCATAATATTCAAATATAATTGCAGTGTAAAGTATGTCTTGCATCTCAGAAAAAGGTCTATTTTGGCAAACCTTTTAAATCCTAATAACTGTGTAAAACCAGCGTTATTGGAATTTATAATCGCTGTTGACCAGATCAGTGGCTTTAATAGCAAACTTATGATATAGTAAATTATGGTGCCATTTCTTATTAATAAAGATTATGAAATGTATTTTAGGAAATGAAGTGTATTTTAGGAAAGCAGGGAGCAAAGTTATGGACCTAGGAAGGAGGAATGAAGAGAACACCATAACAGAACAGAAAATGGTGATTTTGCTCAGGCTACCTTATATGAATTTCATCCTCTGTTCTTTTCAGACCAGTTTTTACTGGTCTTTGCTGTGTTTGAAGGATAAGTCAGTCATCCTGTGTCTTTCAGTACACCAACTGAGGGTGACGAATTTCTTGTGGATCTGGGAGTTTTCTGGTTTTTTGGTTTCGGGTTCTGTGCGAGTGTGGATGAGATATTCTGTTTTCACTAAATTATTGATTTGTAGCAGAAAAAAAAAAATGAGTATGTAAAATCACTGCAAAGCCCACACTACGAGCTCACTTTATACAGTCTCTTTCTCTACAAATGCTAGAGAACCTGTGGCAATCCAAGCAATCAGTTTTTGTGATAGCATTTGGCTGATCTGCTGCAAAAGAATTCAGAAGTGAAATGAGAAAAGGGTCTGATTTTAAAAATAGACAAAAATACCCCAAAACTTTCTGATTCCCTTTTTACTGGTGTTTAAGTTTGCAAGACTGTAATACTTTATACATGGCTGTAGTCAGATTTTATAAATGATGTTCTTACATGTGATTGTATTTCACCAGTTCAATGAAACCTTTTCATACTAGTATAAAAATAAATTGTAAGGGTCAAAACTGCTTTTTCTAATGTAATTTTACAGTGGGGTGGCATTTTTCTATGATTGTGTGTTACTGCTCTTGCAGGTCCGTTTTTCTGCTAGTTTTTAACTGGGTGTGGTTTTGCCCTCCTACACACTCTGATACATATTTCCACTGCAGTAATTTTTTTTAAGCTGAAGCCAGTTCCAAGCTAAGAACCTTCTTTAATACATAAAAGACCATTTAAGCTGTAGGATTCTCTTTGTCTTTTTTATTTTTTCTTGATCACATCTTTGCCTTGTAAAAGATTGAAAGCTTCTACATTCATGAAAAAATTCAGATCAACTTCCATTCCCTCTGTAAGATACCCCTGGGTCACCATCCTTAAGCAAGCTAGTTCGCACGTGGAGGCTAATAGTTTGGATTGTTTTTTATGTCTCACCATATAGAAACTTCTAAATGACTCAACAAACTTTCTGTAAACCTCTAGAGGAATACCTTCATGCAAGCTTGCTGCTTGTTTTTTATGTGAGCAGCAGATCATTAAAGCAAATGGATTTGAGAGCAGACACTTCCAGCAGCTCTTTTGTGAAACCCAGCAACACAAAGTGTTATTTTATACCATTTAATATGTTTGCAACACACATCCTTGGGTCTTTAGATACTCTGAAATCACCTAATTTTTCTAGAATCCTGGACCAAATCTCCCTGTTCCATTTTGGGATGGCACCTATGGCTGCCACACAGAACACCAAAGAATATTATATGGCCCTGTGTATTCCAGTATCAACTTTGTTTTTATGTGCTGCTCTACTTGGGGGTACAGCTGTTCTGCTAAGCAGCATCAGTAACACAATGGGTGACACCAGTCCTTCTTGACTTAGCTTTCAATCTTTTCCTTTAACAGAACTTTTAACAACTTTACGTGAAAAATCTTTTTCCATTTGTCTGAGAGGTCAATGTCATCGCTCACTGATCTGGCTTCCCTGCCAATATAAATGTCATTTACCATTTCGTAAAAGATGACAGAAACCACATGAACTCGCCCAATGTGTTGCTAGGCTCATTTGTCCTCTGAATCACCCAGTTTACCTTACATCTAGATTATCTGTAGGGAGGTGAGGTAGGAAATATCTGCATACTTTCCTGTCCCCTTAATCCATGATATTGGAAGAATCTAAAGTTTGGTCCTCTTGGGTTTTCTCAGTGATCTCGTGAAGGTGTCCCTGACCATGGCAGGAAGGTTGGAACCGCATTATCATTAAGGTCCCTTCCTAACCAAAGTATCCTATGTTTCTATGATTTGAAACCTGGGGTTAAAATTCCCAAGGAAGTTTTCATCCTTGCTGCTAGGAGACTGTGGGAAACCAGGAAATCCC
>WBNO01005016.1:0-10382 GCA_013400575.1 Peucedramus taeniatus | reverse complement strand
TTAAGAAGGTTGTAATCTGCTGTATTTCTGCTCAAATTTTGCTGGAAAAAAAGAATTTTTCAGTGTGACTGGCAGATTGAAAAATAAGTAAATTTGTGGAGGTTTATGGAAAATTCTATACTGAAAATACTGAAATAAAAGCTTCCCACTTATATATTTTTCCTGTAGTTCTCAGGAGCAAGATGGAGAGATGGTGTGAAACTATTAATTGATTTCACAAAGACTTGCAGTCACTAAAAATTTAATCTTCCTCTAAAATTATTCTTTTAGATCTTTGTCATCTGATTTTACACCAGCAAATAATAAAGAAAATTACAGAATATAAACCTCTAAAGTGATTTTTTCTCTCCCTCAGGCTACTAACTATCTTTTCCTCTTGATCCCGTGTTTTGTCCTTTCAAGGTCACTCTCATTAAATTTAGTTGGTGTTTAATTTTTAAGCTGCTCCCTATTTGATGTAGAAGCCAACTATGTGTGAGAAATATTAATTTTTCTGCCAGTCAGAAGAAATTTGATTTAATTGGCTTTTATCCTGAATCATGTCATTAAACTTCAAGAAGATTCCTAATTAATTATTTACCGGGCACATATCATGTTTCATCCAGTGCAAAATCTTAAATACTTGGACTTGAGAGTACAGTATTTTAACAGTTGAGTTTGTAGCAAGGTAGAGGCAAGGATGGACTTCAGGTATATATACAACCTCTTAGAAATACCTTCTCTTTTATAAAGTGAGTGGCAATGAGAAGTGGCGGTGTAGCATAACTGCCTTCACCTCAACTTCATTTTAAAAGTTTAAACTTAACAAAGCGTAAGTAACTATAATAAAACCCTCCTGAAAGAGCACAGCATGTCTCCTCCACAGTGTTCTTCATCAGTTCTGATTCAGAAAATGGTGACTGCCTCTAAGGGCGGTCCCTTTAGAAATTTAACAGTCCAGTTCAGAGAAAACTAACCCACAAGGGTTACAAAGATTCAAACACCACAGGACCTAGTAGGGAAGCTATTATAATTGGCTATCCTTAGCTATCCTTAGCTATTCCACTGCTATCCTTAGCTATGAGAAATGTGTCACTATCAGAGAGTCTTGGACCCCTCGTGGGTTGTAAGAACATTTGGAGATTTGAAATGACAGAGCAGAGGCCTGGAGTGTATACAGTAAAAATGGCAGAAGATCTCTGTTTTGTCTGTATGCAGTTTAATTACAGTGTTTTGCTGTAACATTTTACAGCAGGAAGAAGGTATCTTGAGGAGCTTAACAAGCAAATAATCTTCATTTGTACAGGCTTTCTTATAAAGCCATTTTCCAAGTCCAATATGCTCAATAATTTCCTATCTTAGTTATTGGAAAAGTTCTAAGGGTCAATGAATATAAATGCTCCATGTCATAGCCACCTGTGATTATAACATTGCTAGTCAAATCTCTATAATGGTATAAAGTAAATTCTATCTGCAAAAAAAGATCCAGCAGACCAATCTACTACTACTGCTACTAATACTTTTGTGCATGTCTAGGCATGATTAAATTTACCTTTAGACAATATAAAGCTAATCAAAATCTATCAACAGAATCCCTTTTGTGATGGTCTGCATCAACACAGCTACAACAGGCTTCTCTTCACACCAGAATAATCTTACAATGTGTGAAGGAAAGAGCTTAGAAAAAATGGTTGGGGATCAAACTGGAGTCTTCAGCAAAGAGTTTTGCAAAGGCACTTTGAAGTAAAACTGTAAATAGAGGTGATTTAACTGTCACATAAAAATATTTTATACTTTTAACCAAAAACATTTCTGTATAAAAATTTTGTCTGTGAAATAATTTTTTTAGTAAAAATCTGTTTCTGCTCTTAAGGTAATTAGCATACAATTAGATATTCAGTGAAGAAAATACACTAAAATATTAGTGTTAGAAGAACTTGTTTTGTAAAATAATTTTTATTGAACTACAATGAGTTCCAGTAAAAATAAACTGATAAGAGCTTCTCTACACAAACAAGATTTCCTGCAATTTCTTTGCTGAGCATATTGAATTCCTGCAATTTTTCTTTGTCTGTATGATATCAAATATATTTTGCACCAGTGTTTAATAGTATTTTTTTTTGAAAGACAATTGTAGAAAAATGTTTTAAAATTAAAAATAATCTATGTAAGGGCCAAATCCTAAGAAAAAAAGAATCCCCAAGCTGCCTAGCATTATTTTACCTACATTTTGCCTTCTGTCAGGGGGAACCCATCTCCAAATAGATGTTATGCTTCCTTTCAGTATCAGAGCATTTTATTTGTTCTTTGACTGCACATTTATTTCCCTTTAAAATACCTCATATTCAGGTCACATGCTCAGGAAGAAAGGAAAGCTATTCCTTCCTTGAAAAGCAATTAAGGATACCCAGAAGAAAGAAGACTCCAGAGTACACTGTGTGACTGTAGCATCAAATATGATAATAACAGGAAGGAACTAGGAAATAGCAGCTCATGCAGAAATTCAAAAAAGAGACTTGGTAGGCACCTGAAGGGATGTCAGCTCATAAAATATCTTGAGTCAATTAAGAACAGGCCTGAAAACTGAGACCCATCCTACGAAGTCCCAACACAAAAAGAAGAAAAACTTCCTATATTTTTTTAACTTGTATTCCTACCTTACCTCCTTACTTAAAGCTTACTCCATTTATTAGATAATCTGAGATCTCCATTTCTTAGATAATCGAAATGATTTTTTTTTCATAAGGCAGCTTCCTGAAAGCAAAATGGGTAAATCTGCCTCAAAGATCTTTCTGACTCAATATGCATTTACAGTGATTTAATATGTATCTACGTGAAGTTGTATGAAGAACTGAATTTCTGCTCCCTTTCATCCTGAAAACTGATTGAATGACTGCGTTGTGACTTAAGCCTATGTTATTAAGCATTAGGTGAAGTTGCACATTTTTTACCCACAAAATTTGGTTTGGTTTAATTGGCCCTGATTATCTTGAAATCCAGAACCCAGAATGACAATTTACTCAGGGAAAACTACCAAAATTGGTTGTCATGAGTGATTTGGTAATTTCCTCAGTACTACTAGGAGAAATGTCTTATTTTGAAGTCTTAAATGCTAACATTTCTTTTTCAAAGAGGAATAAACTTTTCTCATTCCTATTTAAAGCACATAAATAAACAGTATCATAACCTTACCTTTTATTAAACAATTAAATCTTAAAAACTCTCACCCAAATCATGGAAAACCAACACCAGATTTTTTCATTTATCGAATCACGTTCAAATTGCACCATTAAACTTTCAACAGCATTACATAGCTACATATTGTAGCTCATATAGACAGTGATTATATAGTGAGGTACTTTATAATACATTGCTCCTTTGTGTTAAAACAAGTGCACAAACAAAAATGTGTGCTATATATATAGAAAGAAGAAATGTGTTTTCTAAGATTAATGATTAGGACAGACATATAAGATAGGAGAATCACAGATTTTTCAATTTCAGAATTTATTTCTACGCACTGTTTCATCAGATTACTTCAGCATAAAATGTAGAAAATATCTCTGGAACAGCAGCCTAATGCCATTCATCTGTTCTGCCAATTAACTTGCCACCTTTTTGGTCTATGTTGATTTTCTATAATTAAATGGACTGGTCTCCATAACTTCTTTTACTAGTCACCTCAAAGTTTCAACTTAGGAGAGAACACACTTCTGAGGGTGGGATTTTGTTGAACTAAATCCTCTGTGACTGCATCAGGAGTTTAAATTGGATATTCAATGGCCTTACTAAGTGCTGCTTGTGAGATATTGTGAAGGAAGGAAGGACTAATTTATGAAGGTATGCTTTTTTTTAAATCACAGTAGATACTGTCTTTACATAGCATGAGGTACAAGGTTTAAATGAAGCTGTTTGCCACACAGGTTTCACATCTTGTCTTTCCAAAGAACTCCCCAGGGGTATGTGAAAGGAAAAGCAGTGTGAAAATCTAGGATCTGGTGTACTGAGGTACTGCTGTTCTCCTTGCAAGTCATCATGGATCACTGTTATTTCCCTTACATCTTTGGATCCAAGGGTAAGATAGATGCTCATTGTTCCAGAATCATTGGCATATGGGTATGTCACCCAAGACTGTTCAACTGAAAATAGAGTGTCATTTCTATCACAAGTTTCACTCTTTCTATATAAGAAAGGCATTAAAAACTACTTTATGATTGCCAATAGTGTCTGTTACTGTCTGCTAAGACGTGGGAAAAAGAAGGAGGTTCTGACCATGAGGTTAGTTTATCTGGGGACTTTTGTGTACACATGTATATGGGTTAGCCATTTTCCTGGTTTGGGCAAGCTGCTGAAAAGTTTTGTCATCTTGTTTTGCAGATGAACAAGTTTGGACCTTTTTTTTTTTCTAATGTTCATAGAATATTAGAACACAGAAACAGAACATAGAACACAGAAACAGAAAGTTCAAGTTTGCTTCATTTAAGCTAATTTTCACCTTGTAAAGAGAACTAGGAGAAGCCCTGCTCATGTTTTATTAGCCATGTACCTGTGTACCTCTTTTGTGGTTTCTGGACAATAATGCATGGAAACTCTTTGCAAAACATTAAATTAGGAAACAAATTTTCTGCATCATAATACTCATAAAATAATCAAAGATCTATTTATTAATTTCAATTCTTTGTATTTTATTATTTTGTGTGTGTTATCCATCAGGGTAAGTACTCTATTTCTGATACCAGCAGATCAGAACATCTATAAAAAGATAACAGAGGGGTGGAACAGGAATCCATAAGGATCACAGAATATTCTGAGCTGGGAGAGACCCATAATGATTATCAAGTACAAATCTTAAGTGAATATTCATAAGTGTAGCCCTGTGACATTGGCATTACCAGCATCGTGCTCTAACCAACTCAGCTAATCTCAAAATGGAAGGCATCAAGAGTTCTTACAGCTACAACATTTCAAATGGATAAAAACTTGTAGTAAAAGTTAATGATTTCTAGTTCTAAAAATAGACACACATTCTCAGTATAAAGTATATGCTTTACTCATTTACTGCAAAGCCATAATTGTGCCACATGAAAGCACTGATTCCTGCAGGTATGTTTTGTAACATGCAGAACTGTAAGATGTAATGTAAGTTGGATTTGCTTATCAATGTACATGCATTGTTACTATATAAAGATAGCAGCTTTAAACAATAAGAAACATGGTACATCAGACAGGAATTACTTAAGATTATTCCACTTAAAGGTCTGGAGAGCAGTGTTTCACCCACCTTGAAGAACTGACTTACACTGGGATATGAAATTCATAGACATGGCTTCAAATAGAAGACCAGTAAATGTAAGTTACTGCCTTGAAAATGAAAAAAATATTGAGTTTTCATTTGGAGAGGTATAAATGGTTTTATGCCTGATCAGCCACTCTAAGATATAATAAAAGAGTGCTTTGCACCACAATGATCAATATATTTAGTCTATTATTGGACTTTTGTCATGTGCATAAGTAGAACTAATGCAGATATAATCTGATTTTTGAGAAAGGCAAGAGAAAATATTGTCCATTTCTCTCTTTAAGTAAAATGCAAAGCTACATCAGTCCCATAGCTCACAGTCCACCTTTATGCATTGTCAGATGGACAACTTCATTTTCTTTTGGTGTAGCTGTTAAGGTACTCTATAGAATGTCCTGGTTTACAACTGGCTTGTTTTCTTGTTGTTTTTTTTTTGTTTGTTTGTTTGTTTGGTTTTTTTTGTTTGTTTTTGGTTTTTTTTTGTTTTTTTTTTTTTTTTGGTTTGGTTTTTTTTTTTTTTGGTTTTTTGGTTTTTTTTTTCCCTTTCTTTTTTTGCCTTTTTTTTTTTTTTCTGAGCAGCACAATAGTCCTGAATTTTTATCTTTATAAAGGACAGTTTTACAGAGAGTTATAAAAACCAGGTATGAGAATGAGAATAGACACATAGTGTGTTAAAAGCAGGACGTGACTTTTGGACAAAACAGGGTGCATCTTAATCACTTGGTGGCAAAAGGCTAATTAAACTCCACCAGTAAATTAACATAGCACAGGCTAGGAGAGTACATGCAAGTCATCATTACATTATGCAAGATAGCAAAGTTTACAGTCAAAATTGTAGCCTTCAAGGGCAGACTGTCAAATGTACAGGACCTCTCGGTTAGAAGTAATGTGGGACTAAATCAGTTTTAATTGCTTGATAAAAAATTTGTAGCTTTGGGAGTATTTTTGCTCTTTTCTCCTTTATTATTTTTTTCTCTTCTTCTTTTTTGGACAAAGAGGTGGCTGACTTCACCAAGCTTTGAAAAGGCTTTTTTGTTTTTTTCAGGCTTTGTGTCTTTGTTTAGAGTCGAATGACAGTAATGTGTGCTACTGCTCATGAGATAATGCCTCTTGGTACCTTAACAACCTAGTTGTAATTTTCTGCAGCTTTTATTTGTAGTAAAGATAAAAAGTTAGATTCAACAAAATGACTACTGATGATCATTAAATATATACTACATAAGCACAGATAATGGTACTGTTTGTTTTGTATGAGACCTGACTTTTTCATGGGAATAGTTCTAGACTTTACTGAGTGTAAAGCCAGAGTAGCTGCCTTAAGAAAAGTACTTGCTCCACTTTTCTGATGTGCAGCAAAGAACAGAATTTGGCCCTTGAGCCTACAGCTTAAATGAAAATCCCAGCCCGTTTGGTAACTCATAATGAGAATTATTGATAATGAACAGATGGGTATTTGGTTAAACTTAGGGGAAGTAATAGAACCCCCTCATCTAATTCTGGTAACACTAATTTTATAGAATTTTTGTGGAAAACAGGAAAAAAAATACTCTCAAAAAGCTCACCAAGATTATATATGTTTTTCCTTACCTCCTGCTATTCAACTTTTACTGCACCTCCAAAGCAATAAACAGTGAGAAAATGATAAAACAATGCACAGTTTTCAAAATAATCTGAAAAGTATTAGAAATCACCTACCTCTTTTTTTTCTCGTTTTGTTGCATACTGTACTGAACTTACAAGATCTCAAGATGGAGATTTTACAGTCTTGAGGTTTTTCTGAGCTTATTTTGAGTTGTCTGTAACTTTGTTTTTCTTGGCTCAGTTTTGACAGCATTTTTTTCTAATTGATCAAGTGTCTATATCTATTTTTCATTTATTGCATTTACTTTTGCTAATCTTTGCAGGGTAAAACTGTAATTTCTTGTAGATAATGGTCACAAGCAGTTGTTCAAGGCAGAAGGAAATATTTACAAGCCTAACACAATGATATAGTGTAGAGAAATAAAGGCCTTGATGCAAGTATGAATGCAGCATAGAGGAGAAGGAAAAGGGAATAGAGGAAGACAGGAAATGGGAAAGAAAAAGAATAAACCATCAACATGATACTATTCCTCCTTGAAAAGGATTCCAGGTGCTAACAACTGGCTAAAACAGACCATCACCACTAAGCCCATAGTGAAATTGTTGGCCCAGAGGAGCAGTTAAAGGGTAACAGCAGGAAAAGGAGTAGAATTTAAGAGCACAAATTACAATTTTAAATGTGTTATTGCTATTATTGAGATCCTTTCTTCATATAACTATTCTATCAGCCTTATAACTCTTTGTTTCTCTAAAGTAATTTCATACAGACTAATGATGATTTTTGAATTAGACTATTATGATGTCAATGATACAAACCAGTAAAGTCTTGGCTTTACTTACATAAATGGGTGTTGCTCTTCCTCTTTGTCCAAAGAAGGATTTTGAAAATAATGTGCTATTAAGTTAATTTACATATTGATTCAAAACTTATATTATTTGTACTACATTAGGTGTTGGAGGCTTCCATCTGCAACAAGAACCTTATTGTCATGACTGCACTACAAATTGAGCAGTAAGAGCCACTGGTACTTAATTGCTTATATAGCTAAAATATTAGAGTAATTCCTAACATCACCGAAGCCTGGGCCACCCATCATTTTTCCAAACACTCCCCATTAATAGTTCAGGATTTCAGTGGAAAGGAGACCTTATCCACTGAGAATTTAGCTATACAGTTTGGATAATAGAAGAGTGTGAGGAATGGACAAAGTATGCTCCTGAGACCTGAAGCCCAGTTTGGTGCAGTCTAGCTTTGTAATCTCAGTTTTGCTCAGAATGTTATTAAGTAGATATAAATAATAGCTTCAAAGTTGAATGAGAAGTGTTGCTGACATGAGAGGATGTACAACCTAGAAAAAATAAAATAGCAACAAAACAACATCAAGGATCAGCTTGTTCCAAAGGGAGCAACCCTACCTCACCCAACTGGCACACACCTGGCAAGCAGAGACCTGTCTCATCCAGAGTACTGAGCATATTAATATAAATTTAGCTTAATACCACACTATTCCTAGCTACCTAGTGTATATACTTGCCAATAAATAATTGCTGTGTCAATAAATAATTCTTAAGTTGTCTTTTTGAGAGTGTCTCTGTGTGTGGTGAAGGTACATGAAGAAAAAAGACTGAGAAAGAAGAGCTTCAGAGGGTGCAGAGGATCAAGGCTTTTGCTGTCCTCCGTGCTGGGAATGGACATAGAAATGCTGAGTTTTAAATGACTGTTTTTCTCAATATGCTTAGGAAAATTCTCCTCAGCTAAGTTACTTACAACTTACCTATTGTATTAACTTCAAAGTATGACGTACAGCCAGTGAGGCTGAGAGGTTTCATCCTGACAGCTTCAGAAAATTCATTTCTTTGCATGCTCACAGGTCTGTAACAAAAATTGCTCACCACGTGTGCCTTCTTAGCCAGGCTTGACCCTTATATAGGAGGTAGATAGTAGAGAGTTCAGTTTAAGTGAGTTTTTAAAGCTCTTGCTGTTTGAGCCTGGCAATTAGGGAAAGTGTGGTGGTGAGTTTGTAACACTGGAGCTCAAACTGAAAATCTCTGATGTATAAACCACTGAAATTAATTGGGTAAGAACAGCTTTTAATTCCTGCTGAGCTGGGTGGAAATCAAACCCTACAAGTAAAAGATTATCTTCTTTATTATTAATAAATTCCCCAGTAAGTAATAATTTAATAATCACTAAAAAAAAAAAAAAAAAAAAAAAAAAAAAAAACAAAAAAAAAAAAAAAAAAAAAAAAAAAAAAAAAAAAAAAAACCAAAAAAAAACCAGAGTTAAAAAATTGTAAGGTAAATTCAGCAAATCAAACTTGCTCCACTTTTGAAATTTAATAAGCATTATTTTAATTATCTGGGTACAAAGGCAAAATATCCCACGTCTCCTGTAAACATACTCAGTTATTCTATGCCCTGCTATAATATTCTAAATATAAAAATAATTTTTGGTTCTCCCTTGAAGAAATAGGAACATTAAAGATACAACCTGGCAAACTTTTTTATTTTCCTATAAAGTACTATGAACAATTTCAAGGATGATTTTCATGGGCATAATAGGGTTTCAGGTTAGTAATTTGATCTGAGTAAAGTCTCGTGACAAAAATTTTATCTTGAACATGGTAACTGGTCACTAAAAAAATATTTTATGGTACTAGAATATTTTGTGTGGCTTGTTCCATTTCAGATTAAATATAGTATAAAGTTAGTATGCTACTTTGTTTATCAATATAAGCTATAAGATTTTCAAGTGATTTTGAAATTGCATTAAATTAATTAAACTGGTAAGAAACACCTCAACAGTAGCTATTCTATTTTAGAATGTATGCCCTATCCATTGATACACATTCTTGCTCCCAGAAACATGAGTACCACATCAAGACATGCAGAAACTCTATTCCCTCACAGCCTAAAGACCTCAGCATTTTGCTCTGACTTTGAGTTATGGTTATGGAGTGCTGACCTTGATGTTTAAGACTAGAAATCACATTGAATTTTTTGTACTAGAGGCATATATAAAATCTACTCCAAAAGGCTAATCTGGACCTATGTGTAAACAAGCCATCCTAATTTTCTTTTTAAACTTTGACTAACACTATTTGTGGAAAAAGGAAACATTCCTTTTTCAGCATAAAGAACCAACGTATTTCTTACAGCTATTTTGAAGAACACAGCTGACTTCAGTGCTCTACAGCATTCCCCTCTAAAAGTCCATGACAGTAACAGAGAAAATCATGGAAATGAAACGGCCATTTTAAAGCCCAGAATGACTCAGTTTTTGTAACAGGCAACCAGGTTGGAGAAACTCAGATGCAGGATATAGCATAATGTTATAACAAGTTTCCTACAAGGTCTCCTGAGATTTATTTCCAGTTCCATGAGTAAACCTGACATATCCAGATTTGTTTTTTTGCCTCAAGTGCAGAGGTACACTTTGAAAGGTATGGACACCATTTTTGCTCATTTCAAAGAAGCAGAAACAGAAACTGAGATATAATCAACCTGTAACCCAATGTTGGGG
>WBNO01005004.1:0-11389 GCA_013400575.1 Peucedramus taeniatus | reverse complement strand
ATTAAAAAAAAAAAAAAGTTTGTTTCTCTTTTGTCTTTTGTCTGACAGCTGTTTTCTTTTGTCCTTTGACACAGCTCCAGAATTACTGACAATCTCTCTGCAAATTCATGTGTGTAGTGATTAACACAAATACTTTCTAGGTCTGTATTTTCAGAATTTTCAGTAGCTCTGTAGACTCTGAAGCTCCAGGTATTTGCTGAAGACAAAATCCAAAATTAAGACTCCTGTAAGGTTAAAAACCCAAAACCAAATCCATATTATTTTACTTCTTTCTGCCTCTCCCTCACTTCCCTCGTATCATAATGGAAGTCAGTATCCTTACTAAGTTAAAAATATTTGTTTTGTGGCTTCATTAGGTTTTTATTAATTTCCTGCCCAGGTCTCCTTTAATATACTGTTGTGGTATTTTCTACCAACTTTTCATCCCAGAGGTGTCTTTGCTGACACTGGAATGGGTAGAGATGGAAGAAATGAAAGAGACTTCTTCAGTGTTTTTCTTTAAAGCATTCAGAGGCTTTGACAGATGAGGAAATTATACTGAATAGACTTGTATGTTGTTATTTCTGTTGAACACTCTGGAGTTCTAGGGAAAAATCAGAGTATTTAATCTTGATTATCATGGTTTGCAGTCCTATTGTCTGGCTGTCCAGCTCTCTTTCCTGATAAATTGAGAGGAATTGTTACTGCAAAAGGCTGCAGAAATACATGGAACTAGAGGGAAGCAGTGGAGGGCTCTCATGGTCCTAGTCCTTGTACAAACCTTCTCTTGGCTTGTTTTCATTCTTCTGGCTGATGTCTACTGATCCTGGTAAATGCTGAAAGGTACAAAGTCTCTATATTAGAGTGTCCCCTGCAGTCACAATAGTTTTTATATAAAATGACTTATTTATTTAGTCTGATTGATTTTTAAGAAAATAAAAAATAATACCTTCATTGTATCTTGAAAGGAGAAGAATGTTTATGTTCACAAGCTTGTGCATATTTTTGCATTTTCCTTCTGTGGTTCTCTGACCTAGAGTGGTATTAAAGCCTGAGATTTTAATGTTTTTTTTTTTTTCAATTCTAGCAGCTAGGTTGTGAAGAAAAATGGTGAATAGCATCATCTTGGAAGTAACTCTAGAGTTGACAGTCCCATGCACTAAATATACTTCTTTGTTTGACTTCTATGCAATGTAATCCCTGAAATGTTGATAGTTTTTAAAGATAAGTATATTAAAGTAACAGTCCTTTGCCCTGACCTGTCTGCAGCAGAGTATGTAAATTCACTTTCTTTCCTATTTAAAGTACCATCATCAATCCATCTGTGTGAGAAGGGCACTGAGATAGTGCACCTTCTGCTCCTAGTCACTCCAGCTGTTGGCTGCCAACCTCTAAAGCAAGAAAGGAAAGCTAAGGGTGACCTAGGGGGAAACAAAAAAAGAGGGAGTGGTAGAGATGATCACAGTCCTTGGAAAACTATTTAGTAGAGCAAGCTGACTTAAGAACTAAAATGAGCAGCCTCTGGAGAGGCTGCTAATCCTGCCTGAGGAACTGAGTTACTGTAAGAGACTGATTAGGAATCACCCACTGAAGTTACACCCCTTCTTTGGTTTTCCCTGTGCCACCTGCAGATTTGCACACTTGCTGCTCATAGTCAGTAGTGATCTCACTTGTGTAGCAAGTTATGGTTCAAAAGAACAAGGCCTGGAAAATTATTTCATACACAGAGTGAATAGTTTGCTTTGCATAGAGGAGTGCCACCTGCCCTGGCTGGTAGTCTCAGGAGAAGGTCAAAGAGCACAGATCTAAACCTTGTATTCAGAGTGTAATGGGGCAGCAAGACAATGAAGCACTGCAGGGTCACTAAGCTGTGTGTGACTTCACTTCAGGAGCTTCTTCCCCTCTCCCTTCCCTCTGCATCTGGCAGCTGAAATGATCAGCCAGTCTTTAGCTATATCTTTAGCAGTTTTTTTTAAACATGTCTTTCTTTCTTTCTTTCCCCCAAAAAGCAAAGAATGGCAGATAACCAGGAGAGTCAAATGACCATTGAGGAGAGGAAACACCTAATTACAGCTCGAGAAGAAGCCTGGAAGTCCAAGGGTAAAGGAGCAGCCAATGACTCCACACAGTTCACCGTAGCTGGCCGAATGGTAAAAAAAGGTCAGTGATGAAATGATCCCAAAATAAATAAGACACCTCTTATCTGTCTAATCTAGTCAAAATAAAGTCAAACTAAAGCTATGCCGAAACAGAATCTGTATTTAGCAAGAGGAAGACTGTTTATCTTCAACTGAATATTGTGTCATGAGGCTGTTCTCTTTAGTTTCTTGTGGGCATTGATGATTCTTGTGGGTATTGATCCATTTTGTTCTGCACTGTTGCACTGCCATCCACTTATCACTAGGCTCTGTCTGGCTGGTGGAAATCTATCACTTGAACGGGGATATATGTTTTGATTTTCCTTCTAATATAACCTACAGGGCATACTTGGATTATTCTTTCTTACTTATTCTTCCTGTGAAAAACCAGCTGCACTGTCTAGAGAATAGTTGTGAAATCGAGTTGTTTCTGTTGCTGGCATTTCCCCCACTCCTAGGATCACTGGGAATATTTAGCAAACAAGTATTGTTTTTATGGATGCTGTCTTGGACAACAGCTTGAAGTGTTATGTTTGGCTGAAGATCCCCTGGTTCTGCATAAAACCACAGAGTAGAAATGACAAGGGAGCAATGTTGACTTTTTTGGGATCTCTTGAATTCAGTCACTGTTTCCAGATCTAATTGTTCTTCTAAAGTGGACAGGAGTCTCTGAAGGCTGTACATGGTAGGAATGCAGCTGTTCAGACAGCATGCCTGGGAAGATGATAGCTTTTGGAAGAAGGCATCTAAACTGATCTTTTGTGCTTAATGACTAGCAGGTTTTGGGTTGTTACAAGGACTTGGTTATTAAACACAACAACAATGAACCTTAAATTAAAAAAAAATCATTGTAGGGCAAGGACAATACTGCAACAGGAGTAACTGCTTATAATCCAAGCCACAATCTGTTGGCAGACAAATTGACAAACAGTATTAGGAATTACCTCTGTTAGTAACATATTTTAGCTGCTACTTACATTTTACATGGTTTTGCTGCTAGAAATGACAGTTAGTCACTATTTAAAGAGCAACCCTTTTTGGAGGGGTACCAAGAAAAACTGTTTAGTTGTCCATAGACCTACTCTTTGAGACAAGTTTTTTTTTTGTTTTTTTTTTTTTTTGCAAATAGATTGGTCTTTGGAAGGGAAAAGAAGGTGGTAGCATTTTTTCTTCTTAATAAGAAAAAAAAATAGATCTTGAAAGGATCTCTTTAGGTGCTATGATGATTCTTTTGAAGAAGCAAGATAATGAAATGACAGTGAAATCAATAAAAGTAGCCCAAGTGGGATTTTAGTTAGATGTGTACTGGTTTATATCCTGAAAGTATAAGTTATCATTATGAGTTTTTAATTTAAGAGACTATGAGAAAGCAATGCAAAATAAGATCTTTGTTATATGCATGTGCACAGATGCTGTATTTTAATTGCTTCTTATGGCTGAAAATTATTCAATCCTAATTGGAAGGTGATCCTTTCCTAAGCAGTTCTCAGTGTGGTCTTGTGGATTATGTGCTGGTAGAGCTGCTTAAGAGCTGTGTCCTTTTGAGTGTGTCTTGAGGAAGGCTTTACTCATTGACTTAAAACCTACTGGAATTCTGAGTCTCTTAGGTAACAGGGGAAAAAATTGCTTGTGGAAAAGATACCTAGTTATATTCCAAATTTAACTTGGAGTTTAACAATTATGACAATTATATTCCTACAACTTGCAGTAAAGATAGTGGAAATATGTTTAGTATATGTTCTCCCAGAACAATATTGGTTTTGATCAAAAAAACTAAAGGCTTAAACTTGCATGGCTCAGTAATTAGTAAACCATGGCTGAGTGGAAAATAAATAGAGAAAAGTGTAAATGTCTGTTTCCCCATTTACTGAAAGTCTAAGCAACAAAAGTTAATAGGTGCAATTCTTTGCCTCAGTATGTTTTTCTATCTAATAAGACCCCCCAACTCCTATAGAGTGCAGTTCTCTTACTAGAGCAGTGTAGATTCACATGAAAACTAAAACTAAAAAATCCATCTTTTTATTCACTGGGTCCATAATTAATTGCTTTATGATAGTTACTGAAAAGGATGGAGGAGAGTACAAGGAGAGGGTAGTACTTGATATGGTGGAGACTTTAACTTCCATTTCCACTTCAATTTCCATGTGTTCTTAAAAACCCAACAGGGCCCAAGAATTACTGTGAAATCCAGGGACAGCATTCACAAGTCAGATGCATCCTGTTACGTGTATTGAGGTGTGCTTCAATTTAAAAGAGGGGTTAAGAGGGTGGTAGAGGTGAAAGTGCCTAGCAAGATCATGATGACTTCCCTGCTAAACTTATGTTTTTGTTCAGAATACTTCCATGTTTTTAAAATGTAGCTTGTGGTACAGGTGGAGCTCAAAATGTAGACTGTGAATGGACTGCTGCTACCTTGAAAAAGAGCAAAATTACTATATTCCAGAGACAGCCTATATCTTGTGTTACCTTGCTAAGAGACACTTGGAAATGAAGTTTTTTTTCTTGTGAATGGGGTGGTTTCTGAGGCTACTGTTGATTAAAGGAGCAGACAGGGACCTCTGCCATCTCTGATACAATGGCTGGGGAAGTGTGCTGGCCCATAGGAAGTAGCCAGGCTCATCTGCTTTCCCCAAATAGCTTCTCTGTCATCACTGTTGGAAACACAGGCTGACTCATGGCTGCATTTCCTATGTTCTGTGTCCCTGTGCAGGCCTGGCTTCTCCAAGTGCACTGACACCAGTAGCATCCCCTTTCCGGCAGAAGTCTACCACTCCAGTTACAAAGCCCTTGGAAGGTAAGGAATAAAAATGGCTGAAATATGTTCAGGCTTATTTCCTTCCTCTCAATTAACAGGTTTTACTTTCTTGTTTGCTTAGAAATTGAAGCCAGGCCTGATATGCAATTGGAATCAGATATGAAGCTTGACAAGCTGGAGTCGTTCTTGGGAAGGCTGAATAACAAAGGTTGGTAGAGTTACAAAGGGAGGCAGTGTATCCACCCTCTGACTCCAGTAAATCAATTAAAGTGCCCCTTAGTTAAAATATCTGGTAGCAGAAACTGAATATTTCTTTCCTTAGAGTGCAGTTACTGATAATTTTATTTTTTGTGATTCAGGCTTTGCTAAATTTTAAGAAGAAAACCCTTTCACAATTGTATTACAAATGTTCAGTAGACTAAATCACAGATGCCTAAATAACTTTCTTAATTCTCTAGAAACAATGTACACATCCTTCTGTAGGGCAGAAATTCCTAATAGCACACAGCCAGTCTGAACCACATTGCCATATACAGTGAAACATCTTTAAATGTAGTTGAGTCCTATTAAAATCAAAACAGGATACTAAGCTGCTCCCAAGCACTTTCCTGCTTTTTTGAAAATTCCTACTCTCTGTAGCAGCTCATCAGCTTCCCAGTACAGCCTACTGGCTATTTATGAAGCTCTCTAAAGCTGTCTGGTGTTTCCACCTCATATGTCTGTCCTCCATTTGTAAGACAAAAATCTTTATTACATCTTTATGTAATTTGTAGTGTAACAGATACCATAAACAAATGTATTCACATTTCAGTACAGGAGGCACTAGTGTAGGATAATGACTGTGCCACACTCACTTGTGATTCCAGATCTTTTCGAAGGCAGAAATTACACAGCTGGAGGCAAGATGGAATATACAAAACCTTAAAATGCTTACATCATCATACTATAGCAACTCATTTATGGTGTCTAAGTTTTCATTTAGCCCTATTTCCCTACCATTTTGTATAATGATTATTGCATATGAGTAGCAGTTACACTATTTTAATATTCTTTATCAACACACTTTTCTACCATCAATTAAAAAAAATAACACAAAAAACCCCTACCAAAAACCAAAATACCACCACCACACCAAAAAAAAAATTACCCAGACAACTATCAAACAAACCATGTTTACCTTTTCTAGAGTTAGAAACTCTAGTATGGTTATTTACTGGGTGAGGTGTTTTCTTCCTGCAGTTGCTGGGATGCAAGAGACAGTGCTGACAGTTACAGGAAGATCTGTGAAAGAGGTGATGAAGCTGGATGATGATGAAACATTTTCCAAATTTTATCGCCACATGGATTTCCCTTCCTCTTCAGTGCCTTTGGACCTTGATGAGGACTTCGATGCCATCTTTGATCCTTATGCACCAAAGTAAGAATTCCTTTTTCCCCATTGTTTTGAATGCAGACACAAGGGCAGTGTTCAAAATGTTCAGCTCTAAGTCATCTTGTAGGTATCTTAGTACTGGGCACGTCCATTTCTTCTGAAATCTTGCTCCTGCCTGAATTGAGGAACCGATCCTGTTTTCTTTTCATTAGATGATTCTGACTAGAAAAATTAACTGATGATTATAAATACTGCTTGTTTTTTAGGTTGACATCTTCTGTAGCAGAGCACAAACGTGCAGTTAGGCCTACACGCAGAGTCCAGTCCTCAAGAAACCCCCTGAAAATGCTTGCAGCAAGACAAGACATTCTCCATGAATATACTGAACAAAGACTGAATGTTGCCTTCATGGAGTCAAAGCGAATGAAAGTAGAAAAAAGTAAGCTAGCAGGATGATTTGTAACAAGACACCATCTTGCTTTTTTAATTAAAAAAAAATCCCAATTCAAAAAACGGAACTGAATTAATGGAACGTATTCCCTGAGTGGCAATAAATTGATTAAGGTATAAGGTGAAATGTAGACTGTCTAGGAGGCCTGGAGAGAAGGGCATTTGTGACTTCCTCAGGGAAAGCTACCTATAGCCACCTCCTGTACATAGATTTAATTATTTATTTTTAGCACAGTCACCTTGTGCAGAGAGAGAGAGAGCTATGATGGCTGCAGGGTGTGCAGGGTGAGGACAGGAGACCAAGGGAAGCAGACCCAACTTCGTCATGCTGGGGTGAGAGCTGACAAGTGTAGGTGAATTTTTGTTCAGATACACTGGCCACAATTTTGGCTCCTAATTTTCTCTCAGAAAGTGGAATTAGCCTTCTTGACTTCTTATGATTTCCATAAAGGATCAGTTCTTTGTGGCAGGGCTTTCTCCTGACAACCAGATGGACAGCAAAGACATTATTGTAAAATTTATTCAAAGATTTGTCCAGCCACTCTTACATTTTGGGGTACAAGTTTTCCTTACCACATTTGAGTAAAGAAAGATCATCTTTAACTATTGATTGTATTGATGAAAACACTAACTATGTATGTAATATTTTGTTGCCATCTCATGAGAAGGATTTCCCTGAGTTATAAATTCATAGTGTCTTGTCTTTGGTTGAGCAATAAACAAAAGTAGCCAAGAATCTGGGCTGTAAGTTTACAGTAAAACACGACTAAGACTTTGAAATGTAAATGGTATTGCATCACACTGTCTCAGCCAAATTTTAAGGGAATTACAGTTAATTAGCCTGGTCTCTGTGCTGTCTTTTACTATTAATTACTTATAAGACATTGAAGATCTACACAGTACTTCACAAAACATTGGGTAGGATGGTTCCTAGCAAAGTTGATATTCCTGCCAAATAGTATAATTCTGACACTGACAGTGTCAGATATCTAGATATTTAGGTATCTATTCAGATATCTTGGATATCTAGAAAATTAGGTAATCCTAAACCCACAAATCTTTTGGGGTAGTGGTTAATCAGAGTTCAACCTGCCTTTACTGTTGCTATGGAGAAGGAGAAAAACTGGAAACAATGGGCAGAAATTATTTTCTTAAATGCAACAACCAATTTTTTATTATAATTTTGTTATTTTTATGTTTGTCTGTCTGTCTTTCCTCCAATTTCTTTTTATGTACAAGTGTCTACAAATTCAAATTTCTCAGAAGTAGCACTTGCTGGCCTGGCAAGCAAAGAGAACTTCAGCAACATTAGCCTGCGGAGTGTTAATCTAACAGAGCAAAACTCTAATAACAGTGCTGTGCCATACAAGAAGCTAATGCTCCTGCAAATTAAAGGTATGCTGGAACTGCTTTTACTTCCCATAAATACTAGGCTGAATGTAACATGTGGGAGTTGCTACCACATTTAGAAGCTTAGCTTGTTCTAAATCTTCAGGATTCCAAAACTGGAAAAAATAAGTGATAATTGTGTAAAAAAAGTTAAACCTTACAAATAGGTTTGCATTGGTCCACTGGTGTGTGTTTCCCAAAGAGAGAACAGAATATTTTGCAAATTCTGGCTATCCCCTGTGGAAATTTTTTAACTGTCCCATTCTTCCAGTGCTCAATATAACTTGGAAATGATGTGACAGTGTTCTTGCTCCACTTCCACTTACAGTGCATAGTAACATATCTGATTCTGCAGATAGCTAGGTTTTGGAAAGCAAAATTCTTAAAATTCTTACTTTCTTAAAACTTTCTACTGCCTTCAGAAATTGTGCTATGACTTAAGCAAATGTAAGGGGTTCTGGAATTTTGCTGCTGTCTGCCATTTACTTAATTAATTTCTTTCCGGAAGGACACAGAGTTGTTAAAGCAAGAACAGGAAATAATAGAAATATTAGTTGATAGGAGACAACATTTATTTTGTTTCCTGTGAGTAAACTCTTTTTCCACAGTAGTAGTCTTTTAATTATTCTTAAACAGTCTGTTTCCACATACTTTGCTACATGTGCTGGGATTGTTTGTATTTCATTCAAAAAAAATTAGATCGTGGCATTTGATAGTAGTAGTTGAAGGAATATAATTAGCTTTGTTTTCTCTATAGGAAGAAGACATGTTCAAACAAGATTAGTTGAACCAAGAGCCTCATCACTGAACAGCGGAGACTGTTTCCTGTTATTAACTCCACATTTATGTTTCTTGTGGGTAGGAGAGTTTGCAAATGTCATAGAAAAAGCAAAGGTCAGTACTGTTGTGAGGTTTTATTTATTATTTATTTTTAGGACCTTTGCAGTATATGTCTCTGATAAAATTGAGCCTTAGTGCCAATTGTCTCAAAAAGTGGCATGTAACTGATAGTCCGTGACAGGGAGATATGCAGAATTAAAAATATGAAAAAATGTTTTAGGTTATGCACTGAATGAAAGCTGACATTTGTGGAGGAGTGTGTAGTTTGTGAAGCTGCAAGACAAAAAAGGATATCCTCAGGATACAGACTGAACTAAAAAAAAAATAGTCTGAATTGCAGGATGTCCTTTTCATTCCCATGTCCACTGAGATCAGTCTTGCTTTAAGGCAAATGAAAGAATGAACGCATTTCTGTAACTTTTTTTTCTAGTGTCTGTTTATTTAGTGCAATAAATGATAACCATGTCTTCTGCTATTTGCTGTATTGTATCTCATTTGCCTTCTCACTAAGCAAGAATATTGCACAAGTATTCCAAAGACTTAAGCAATCCTGTTCAGATAACTGTTAATCTCTTAGGCTTCAGAACTTGCAACTTTAATTCAGACAAAGAGGGAACTTGGCTGTAGAGCTTCTTATATACAGACTATAGAAGAAGGAATAAATACCCATACCCACGCAGCCAAAGACTTCTGGAAACTCCTTGGTGGACAGACAAATTACCAGTGTAAGCATTGTTATAGTTTCAGTATCTGATGCTCTACACAATAAAATAGTAGAGTTGGTTATCTTTAGTAAAGATAGTTGGAGGTTAATTTTTTTTTGTTATTTTTGACAATCTTTCCCTTAAGCTGCTGGAAGTCCTGAAGAAGACGAAATGTACGAAGCTGCAATAATAGAAACAAATTGCATTTACCGCCTTGTAGAGGATAAACTCATTCCTGAGGATGACTACTGGGGAAAGGTGCCAAAATGTACCCTGCTACAACCAAAAGAGGTATGGTGCCACTTACTGCTCCTGTGGTAAGTGCAGGAACATGCAGCTGGTAATGACTTGCAGTAACTGCAAATGCTCATGGAGGGGATTGCTGAAAGCTGGGTCCTCTGTGTTTCTGAAAGGCTTCTGCACACTTCGCTGTCTAGAGTGTGCTGCAAGGTCTCAAGAAATTAGTTCACATTATCTTCAAAGTAAAATACCATTTTAGGAAGTGAAAATCTTTTTTGTCAACAGTGGCTTACCCCAGAGTCATGAAGTGCAAAACAAGTACCACTTTGGAAAAACAAAACAAAATAAAACCTGCTTTTATTTCTATTCCTAGTTGACTTTTCCAACAACCATTTCACCCATCTAAGTCAGAGTGAGAGCAGGCTTCTAAAATGAGGAAATGATGCATTTTCTTGAAAGCATGGTCACTGCCTTTTTGCCTATATTGTGTGTTCTGTCAGCCTTCCCTGGCTGTAGGACAAGGCATAGGTCTAAATGTCCAGCTGAAATTGAACAGCTATCAGTCATGCAACAGAACCAGGTTTTAGCAGTAAGAGCTCTCTAATCTGCTAGTGACTTCAGCTACCTAAAGATACACCTCACAGCATTCCCCCTACTTGCTTCCAGTCATCCTCAAAAGTTGGACATCACAATGCAGACCACTGGCCTGTCCTTACTTGCATTGCAGTGCTACTTGTTAGTGTCACTGAAGAAACTCATATTTGGAGTTTCTGTTCAGCACAAGGAAACTGGAGGACCAGGGTATCACCTAACCTAATGGTAGGTTGATTTTTTTGTTGTTTGGTTTTGATTTTAGGTGCTGGTGTTTGATTTTGGCAGTGAAGTATATGTATGGCATGGAAAAGAAGTTACTTTAGCACAAAGAAAAGTGGCATTCCAGCTGGCAAAACACTTGTGGAATGGCACCTTTGACTACTCCAATTGTGATATAAATCCTCTGGACCCTGGAGAATGCAATCCCCTCATACCCAGGTATTGTAACTCAAATTTAGTCTTGTTGCAGATACATCGTTTTCTTGCCCTCTTTTCACAGTGTTTAATTTGATTCTATATCTTTTGTTCCCTTGCACAGAAAGGGACAAGGACGCCCAGACTGGGCTGTATTTGGCAGACTCACAGAACATAACGAGACTATACTGTTCAAAGAAAAATTTCTTGATTGGACAGAACTGAAGAAACTCAATGAGAAGAATTCTAGTGAATCCCTTCACCAGAAGGTGCATATAATAAGCATGCTAGGTATTTCAAACTAGATGACTTAGTTGGGATGGCAGCCAGGGAAGCTTGTGCTCAAGAATGAAGAGCACATTTTTTATCTTGTGGGCTTTGACCTAGGGGTCAGATCATCACCTCCTACAGTGAACCCACAGAGTTGTTTTTTATTATTATTTATAGATTATAATATAATTATATATTATGTGTTATTTTTATATATATTTTAATTAAATATAATATATTTTAA
>WBNO01004992.1:45663-58459 GCA_013400575.1 Peucedramus taeniatus | reverse complement strand
TGTTACCACTGCAGCATTCAGTAAACCAGAACAAAAGAAAAAAAAAAGCTGTTTGCAATTGCTGAAAGATTATATCTTTCATGTTCTTAATTTTCCTGTCATTTTTATTCAATTCATGTGCTTAGTGGGTGTAGAATATACTTTATTTTTATCTTAAATATATTCTTGCAGTCACTTCATGGGTTTCTTTCTATTGTTTTATGGGCATCAGTCATTCACATATCACTGTATGAAATAAAGTGCAGGAGAAAATCAGTGTGATTAACACAGCAGTTAAGTTGGCTGTTCCAGCTCTGAAAGTGTCATTCCAAGGTGAAACTGGAATCCTATTGGCATTTTGTGTGAACTTTATGTAAAGCCCACAGTTTGTTTCAAATTAACATTGTCCATATGTCTGATAATTCATTTGCCTGTGAATTTATTTTTCTGTGATGTTCTTAGCTCAGAAATAGCTATAACAGCAATGTTCCCAAGTCTATCAAAATAGGTAGGAATTTTGCCAGCCTTTCTGTACAGAGTACTGAGAATTTCAATGTATTTAAATTTCAAACTCTTCAGGTTAATCTTTTTATGGTGTACAGCGCCCAAATCCTGTCTGGGAATAATGTAATAAAGTGTTATATATAAAATAATGTAACTCTTTCTGGAAAACACCTGGATAGGATCAGGGTCTTACACACCACAAAGACTGGAGCTACAGCCACCCTGGACACCAGGTGTTAGGTCAGTTCTCTAAATATATTAAAAATACTGTGAAGTAATCTTCTTATTGGTGATCTACAAATCATCCTGTGTTTACAACAGCTTTTTGTCCAATACTATTTCAGATTATTGTGTGCAGCTGAAACAATGCAGATCAGCCTTGTTTGTACATTTTAAAACTCATGTCAGCCAAGACCTTCCTCTCACTTTTCTCTTCTAGTTTGCTTTGAGAGAACTTAAACTCATTCCATCTTGATCAGGTTTTCAACAGATTAATAAATAAACATTTGATTATGTTGAGATGTACAATTTGTCTTTGTTGATATTCTTTGTGGCATACTTAAATATTATTTAGATGAAGACACTTTCCAAGGAAATTACTCTCTGTAGGAGCCTGAAAGTGGCAAATTTATAAAAAAAACCCCAAAAAATAAATTGGAAGCTGTGCAGTATTTCACACATGTGAATAGCTGGAAGCAGCCAGTTATGGAATTTTAATGGCTAGATTATAACCCCTATTTCTATAAAGAGGCAAAGTTATTACAGTTTGAAGTATGTTGTAATTTTTAAAAAGTAATTGTACATGGATTCTCCTAAACCAATAATACATCTCAGACTGATTTCCTGCATTTAATATACACTATGACACAAAAAGTGGTGAGTCCTCAGCATGAGCCCTAAGAGCTAAGGAAAAAGTTGCAGTTAAATTATGTTTATTCAGAAGACCATTTTTCTTTCTGTAAATCTGAAATGTGGGTTTAATTGTTTATTTTTTTGCTGTGATTAGGAGTCAAAAAAAGAAGGTGGAAAAAAAAAAGAAAAAGAAAAAAAAGAAGAGGACCAGATACCCAGAATGAAAACAGGAGATAGGAGTTGTAGAAATAGAGGTGTTATTCCCAGTCAGCCCCTCACTAGGTCTGGGACCTGGATAAATTGCTTTCCTTTGTGGTTTTGTCTTTTTTATGGCCTAACCACACCACTCTAAGTTCATCCTTTTGCCTGTCAGGTCTTATCATGATGGGACTCTGGAACTTCCAACTTTAGTGTGATATATCATGTGTACCTATATACTGATATACCAATATACCCTTATGATGATATACCTATATCTAGAAATGTATTTATATCTATAACTATCAATATATAGCTATTCATTTCAGTCCTCATGCTATTTTTAGTCAACATCACTGAAATGCCTGTGATTTCTGTAACTGCTGGGACACAGAACTGAAGAGCTTTAGATGGGACAGTGAAGGTTGCAGGTGACCATGTCCTGGGCAGCATGGATGAGGAGGAGTCATGTATTCTGTTACACATGGCTGGGACCAGCCTGGACAGACCCTCTTGCTCTCAGAAAAGGGACTGATCAATACTGTCAGGTGAAGAGCCAATAAGTAATTGGGATGGAAGTCTCCTCCTCAGCAACTCAAAATTTTACCTTGTCTCAGCAACCATCAAGAAAAAGATCATAAACATTAAGTGGAAAGTAGCTCATCTATCTACTTTCTCATTTACCAAGAAGAGACTTGATTTTTGCTGAAGTCTCTTAAAAGTTCTCTTCAGAGACACAGAAATCTTGAAATATCAACATGTTCTTCTTCTCTCTCCAGGTAATGAAGCTCTTTGCTTGTTATTGTGTTTAAAAGTCCATTATCACTGACTTATACTATGTTCAAAGCAGCAATTTGTTTCAGAAAATCCTGTTTTGTTTGCCTGTTTGATTTTCATTTTTAATCCCTATTATCTCATGACAGAAAATAACAAGTCATCATCGACTGTGAATAGATGGGTGTGGAAACAGCAGTACTTACCCAAGTGGACAGAAGGAGTGGAAGAAGAACTCTCAAGTACTCAGAAAGGGTCAGAAATCTCAGAATCTCAGCTTCTTGTGCCAAGTTTTGACACCATCCATGATATATTTGATCCAGCCAATCTGACCAAGTAATTGTCACAGCTCCCAGTACTCATGCATGGAACCTCAGCTCTTTCTTTCACAGGCAAGCAATGGACCCATCCTTTCCAGTCATGGATACAACTCCTCTTGGAAGTGTATGACTGCTTAACAGTCACTCAATTCTGTGGTAGTCAAATATCTTATTACATTTGACAGAGGATTAATACATCACAAAGCATTTTTTACTCCTTCCCTCCTTTTTTAAACTTGTTTCAGAACCTCAGTACTCATATAGCCAGAAATTCCCATTATTTTTATTCTGAGCCAATGTTATGGTCGACTTCCTATGCCAGCCTTTATCACATTGTAATTTTATTTCTTGTCAGTGATTCCTGTCCAATCCCAATGTCTATGTTGTTGGGATGAGAATCTCTTCTGGCCTTATTTGTTTTTTCTAATTTTATTGAGTTATTTGTTTATATATTAAACAATATAAACTATTTAAATATTTTTAAATATTATTGAGCCTATTTGTTTAAAAGTAAATTGCTAGTGTTGTTATTGTTATTGTTGTTAATTTCTTTAGTTTTCCATGAGACTTTTACTTATTTATTCCATTTCAGGATCATATTTTCTAAAATGTATCTGCTAGTTCTGTCAAGGTTTTATCAGAGCTGCTTGATAAATATGATGTTTGGTCTCCACTGGCATTGTTTTTTCTGAGCCAACTTTGAATCCCATCAGCCTTTTCCATGGATATGTTACCCTGCTGACTCACAGTCATCCTGTGATTTACAGGTACATCCAGATCCTTGTCACCTTATCTGTGTGCTGAACTCCCAGCAACTACCAGAAGTTCTTATTAGCTCCTAATGACACATCCTTAGAGTTTATACCTTTTTTTTTTTTTATTGCTGCAATTCAGACATTTTAGGCTACAAGGTCATCTTTTCCTTCCTGGACCTTCCCCCAGAGACAGAAGAGTGTCCTCTAACACTGTGTCACTGTGGTAGCACCTCCTAAGTGAACATTTAAAAGTGGATAGAAAAAGTAGTTTTGATTTTTTTTTTTAAGTTTTCACATAGTATCATCTATACTTCCTTGACTTTCCCCTTCTTTAGGGTGAAAATTTCTTGGAAAATATTTTATTTGTTCTTGCATGCAGATATGGATGCTAATTTTATGCAATATGTTTGAAAAGCAAGAAAGCAAAGTTGTTATCTTGTACCAAGTATCTGGAGTCTAAAATGTAACAGAGGAGAAAATATGAAAGAAATGAGCAAGTCACCAGATGTGAGAATATATTTAGGAATTAAAGCATAACAGGCAAGTCACTGAGGTACCAAAAGTGGATCTTTTCAGTTCCAATTTTCTATCTACGTCTTCCAAATATTGTACCTTTGGGAATGCCGTCAGGAACCAGTGGTCTGCTGCATCCAGCCCCTGGATGCTTTCCAGGGCTGCCTCTGCCTCCTCTTCTACCATCTCATGGGCTTTACACTCACTCTCAGCTAAAAAGCTTGCTGAGTCTTGATAAATTCAGCACAAGAAATACTCCAACAGGAGTTTTCTAATTCCTAGGTGTTTGTAATTCCAAAGCTCCAGTTCAAATCCCAGTCAATTCACAGGGGTTTTCTGCTATTCATCCTCTGCCCTTGGACCCCAGTACACATCTGTTTTGGGGAGAACCTGGCTCAAACGACAGCCCAGTCATTCCTCTTCCTGAATGCAAATATGGAAATATTCTTCCTGTTTTTGCTGGTTGCTATAGCAATCAATGGGAAAAGGGAGAATGGTTTTGGGCAGGGCAGTGCAAGTGGAAAAATGTAATAAATTGAGGGAGGTAAATTTAGTTGGCATGAAGCAACACTAACAGATTGGGCTTAAAGCCCTGGGTTTTTTTTCTTCTGCAGAGATGTAATTTACAATGAGTAAGACTGAGTACTTTTGCCAATAAAGCAGAGTGGAATTGAAGAGTAGACTTTATATTTTTGCATACACATGGGTCACTGGTTATGTTCCCAGATGGATTTAAGGAAAAATCACAATATTTCACTTTGCCTTCTCTAATATATTAGGTTGTGTGGTACATAAGGTGCAGTGAAATTCTGCATTCTGAGTACTGAACTCTGGTGTGGGCACCTTCTTACCTCTGAGCACGAGTGCAGAATGGTGTGATGAGTGTATGTTCAAGTGCTGGGGCTGAATCCAGCATCAATGTCATGAATTCCAGCTCAGGAGAATTAAACTGCTCATGGCTGCTCTCATCCATACTCAGGCAGATAAGCAAATCTGGAAGAACATTCATTCAAGTTCTCCATAATGTTGAAAAGCTCTTATATAGTTTAATAACTGCTGCAGGTTCTAAAAGCTCTGAAAACTGGAACCTCTTTGTCTTTTTTTCCAAATCTGTACTGCCTCTAGAAAACTGCAGATACTTACTCTAATCTACCTCAGTTTCCCTATCTATAAAAGGGAGAGAGGAAAAATATCTGTACTCTATATAAAAAAGGTTTTTGAAAATGGCTAAGGAACCATTCACACAAAGCAAATGACTTTTAAAAAAAAATTGATAATAGATTGAATCAAAATGTTTTAATCTTTTACTTTTACATATATTTGGTGAGAAAATGTCTCAGTCCTGAACAGCCAAACTCAAATAACTTTACCAGAGCAGTTAAGAAATAACAGAGTAAAATGTGTGATGGAGAAATACCCAAACTGAGATAAGCTCTTAAACTGAGAGCTGCAGCAAGAACACAGCCCATTAATTATGATGATTATTTATATTTCACATTTCTACAGCACTATTCATTTACAGCAAGCTTTTATAGCTATATATAGATACTGTAGAGTGTCTCCATAGTGAGAACCTTTTCTACAGCAACTCTTCCTGGAGGATGGTATTCCATTGATGCAGGATACTTACCTCAGAAGTTGGGCAAAACAATTTTATCTAAAGACTCCAGTCAATCCCAGTTTACAGAGAAACAGAAACAAGTTATTCCAAATGCACATGAAAGGCAGCCCTTCAGGAGCTTAAAAACAAATTAAAATCTTGTTTTCTTAGTACAGTTACGGTGTTTTTGGCAACTTGAGAGAGTTTTCTTCCTGAACATTTAAGCTGCAGGCTTTGTACAAGACAAAGCTTAAAACCAGAACATGTTGCACTGAAATTTCTAAAAGTTAATGCTTTTTAATATAAGAATATCCTAAGATTGGCGGGATCAAAGGAAGCTAGAAATTTATCTGATAGAAAATCACTTTCTGCCATTAAGCAGAAATCTTTTTAACCTTCTCTCATTATGAAGGCACTCTTCAAGTAAGATTAAATTACTTTCAGCAATAAAGAGTAAAAACTTGCCCTATAATGAAAGTCAATGTTAAAATTTTATGTCAAATGAATCTGGACTTACCTATCATACAGATTTTTAGGATTTTTTTCCTTTCTACAGAGTACCAAAGGAAATTTTTGCTCCTCTGACTCAGCTGTTGTTTGTTACCCATTGCAATAATTGAGTGGTTGTTGGAAGTTTGTCCATAAATAAAATTCAAGACTCATTTGTGCAGGGGTGTAAAGGATCTTTGACAATGTTGACATAAATTTCTAAGGCTTTAACTTATGTCATGGCAAGACTGTACTGAATCCTATAGAGAAACAAAATAATAGAAATAATAATAAAAATTATTATAACAATAACAACAACTACTACTACAACAATACATTAATATAACAGCAATTCCAAAATGTGTTCACTCTCACACTAAGCAATATACAGGCTAAATTGACAAAACAAACTTGTAACAGGCATCAGTAAACAGATTCTGCATTTGCAGCTGAGATTAGGACCTGGGGTAACTCCAGATAAAACAGAAGAGAAATGTTTTAAGCATTAAGCTCTTGTTGGTTTTGAAAATAAAAAAAAAAAGAACTTTGAAGTCCTTTCTGCAGGACAGCATGGTTCCAACAGACACAACAAATACTGGCAGAGCTCCAGGTCTCCAGTTTCTGCCCTCCCTCTGCAGATAATGAAAAATACAAAAGCTTCAAAACTTAAAACTCAGTATCTCCAGGTTTTGGGACCAGTTGTAATGGGAGTGACTGTCCCTCTGCCCTTGCAAAGAGACAGATCCACCCTGGCTCTCTGGCTGGTCTCTGAGCAGGGATAGAACGAGCCCTGTCTCGTTTGGGCCACATCTGGCAGTGCACAGATGTTCCCCTCATTGGCAGAGGTGAAGGGTGAGAGGGGAGGGAGCCATTGGTGACCAATGGCACCAGCCTGAATTAAAAGATAAACAGGAAAGAGCAGAACACTGGGCAGCTATTTCCCTACCTTCTTCCAACAATTAATGGTTCTGTGTGTATCTATGACAACGCTACAAGGATGGAGATGATTCCAGTGCTCACAGGATGTGTCTGAGCACAAACCTACAGACAGAACAAGAGCAATGGAAGCAGGAAAATTAATTAGCTGCAACTAAGCAAAGGAGGCTAGAAATATTCACAGACAGAAACAAAAAATGCAATCAAAATAATTTCCAAGAATTCAGTGTAGAACATAAGGGAACAGCATCAAGTATAAATGTAGGGAATAATAAAGAACCCAGGATTCTCTTTAAAAAGAACTGTCTGAAAATAAAGAGCTGCTTGTATCCTATTATATTTACACTAAATGAGTGATAAAAAAGACACTTAGTTTGGGTTTTTTTTTCCCTAAAATTTGACTTGTTTTTCTTGTTTTGTGGGTTTTTTTTAGCTTAAGTGTAAATTATTTAGAAACTGAAAACCTATTTTAAATGCAGTGGAAAAATAAAAGAGAGAGAAAAAGGCACCTACAGTTGCCAAATGCATCAATAGTAGCATCAGGAAACTTGTGATGGACTTTCAATTATTTTAATAACATGTGGTTTCCTACTAATATCTGTCTTGTGAATGACTGCTTTGCTGTTTTGGTATTTAATAGGCCTTTCTAATAGATCAGAAACTCAAAAAAAATTCCCCTATGCAGAAATCACCTTTCAAATAATCTAAGTTCTTAGTGAAATCTTTTACCAACTCTGAAAAATAGAAAAAAAAACTCTTACTAAACCCAGCTCTTTCCCCCAGGTTTTGCAGGAGCTTTGTTTTTTCTGTATTGTAGAACAGCTCTAATGTTATGGTTGTCCAAACTGGAAGATTTATTATATTTTTAAACCCTGCTTACACTTTGCTTACATATTTAAACTTCCAAATAGGAACTTTGAAAGGAGGGGTAAATGCTTATGGACTTGTGCACTCTCAGTGCTACAGTTTGGTTTACAAGGTGTTGTTTGGTTAAAGGTTGGACCTGCTGATCTTGAAGCAACCTTAATGATTCTATGATCCTTTTCCTCTATGAATTAGGACCCAAAGGCCAGGTAGGGTATGCCAGGGTCCTCCCAAGGTATGGGAAGCCTTACTACTGAATAATTGTATCCACTCTCAAACAAAAAAGAAATTCTGAAGAGAGCTGAAATGTTACATCTACTCAGGTGAATACTTCTCCAGACTCTACTGAACACAGTGACTCGATTTTTGCTTACTGTAGTGGAAGCTTGGAAACTCTTGTCATGTTTAGACACTGAAATATAATTGATAACAGACTGGAGCCAAATCTCACACATTGTTTCTATTGAAAGCAGAAGTAGGTATGATCAAAGAAATGAAAAAAAATGGGGAATAAAAACCCTCTAAGACTTTGCCACCCTAGTGAAAAACAAACCAAACCAAACGAAACCAAACCAAAAAACCAAAAAAAAACCAAAAAAAACGAAACAAAAAAAAAAAAAGTCCAAAAAGCTTATTAACATTCGTGAGATTATACACCCTTTTAAATCATACTATGTGTTTAAATGTCTAGCAAAACCAAGTTTTTCCAGTGAAAGGAAAAATAAAATAAAATAAAATAGTCCAAAGTGATTTCCACAAAGTGAATGCTTAAAAAAAAAGACCTAAAGTACTTTTAAATTTTATTTTAGTCTTCGGCAGCTACATTCTCTTTACATTGAATCTTTAATCTTTTTTCTCAGTTTTTTTTTTTTTTTTTGCCTTTAGCAATGTGCCCATTGTCAATCATGCTGCTTTCAGAAATTAAAAAAATTCCTAATTAATTATCACTTCAGATAGATGTATTTAAATGCAGTTATGTATTTGGAGCTTTGGGGTTTTAAAAAAGTCGCATTAAAGTTAACATCCAAGTTGGCTCTATTGAATTCATACATGGAAAAGGTGTTTTAGGTTTTAGATATTTTACAGGTGTCCCATACTTTTACAAGGTGCAGAATTCCACGTCTTTTAGGAGACTAAATAATTTACTTTAAAGAGATGGTCCCTTTTATGGCTTATCAGGGATCAGCTGATAAACCATATCTATCTGACAAAGATGAATATTTCAGTTATTATCCTGCAAAACACAGGCTTGACCTCTGGCACCACAACTTAACCTGTTATTTGGGCTAGTTATAGTGCAATTAAACCAGTAACTAATCATTGCAAGATGAATGGCAATTTGGAAGAGTTTGTAATCTGATTGGCATTGTGTTGCAAAACAATTTCTTTAAAAGACACTTTATCAAATGCACAGCCTGGTAAATGCGTTTGAAATAAAACCATAATGAAAAAAAATGTGCAAAGTACCTTGATGCTTTTGGCCTTCTCACTTGTTTGAATATAACTTTTGGTGTAAAAACTTCCTCTGCTCCTGGAAAGTGGACTGAGGGTCTAAATTGTCTTTATAGGCAATTGCTAGATTTGCCTTTCTAGGAACTCTATCAATCCCAGTCAGTGTTTAAATTCCTATGCTCCAGTTCCAGGCTGCTGCATTGCACCCAGACCTCTCTCATCAAATACTCTTTTTGTTTTATAGCTCAAAATAATTTGAATTTTCTTATCCTCTTATTCCCCATATGAATTAATCAGTATTTCAAAAGCTACCAAGGCCTTGCTTATTCTTAAAGTAAGCCATACTTTCATCTTTATGCATTATTGAAACCATCTCTAATTGATCTCAATCAATGTCTATTATTTTTAAAAATCTGGATAGAGAATGATATCTTCTGGAAATGTGCACTGGTAAAAGAAGTGTTTCAGTGTGGGCTGGAGCATCTTTCCACCTTTCCCATGCATGAAAAACACATGAGAACTTTGTAACATCTCTATACTGGATACACAATTATCATGCAATTTCAGTTTCTGTTGGTCCTCAGTATTTCATAGGAAAACAATTTATTTTTGACAAGAAAGGACCAGAGTTAATTTGCATTTATAAGCCCTGTTTCACCTGTTCATTTCTTATCACTTTGCTCTGGTAACCATCTTTGTCTTTATGCATTGCCATATAAATCCATGAAAATGGTACTTTTGATCAGCAGTTTTTCAAGATGCTGCACTACCTCTTTTAGACCATCAAGGGCCATTGCAGCGTTTCATGCCCTGTCTGGGATAAATTATTGGGGTGCAATCTGCAGTTCCAAGTCAAAGCTATCATTTGAACCAATGTCTGTGTTAAAGTGCTATTTGTACCCCCTACTAACAGCTCTGTGCTTACTGGTCAGACCTCCTGCTTCAATTTATTATTTTTGTAGCTCAAAACAGGTGATTTTTTTTTTTTTTCCTGAAAACTGTGGGACACTGTACTGAAAAAATTCTCGAATATTGATTTAGAAAGAGTACTTATTACCTTTTGTTTTCTGTCACTGTGTTGTCTCAATACCTGCAGAAATTGCTTCTAATGACAGGGTATTTGATTCTTTGAAAAACAGGGGTTTGGAGATAGGTTGTTTTTTTTTATTTCAAAAATGTTTTTCTTGCAAACCCAGTAATGATGGAAATATGCAATTTTTAAGTGGGTAATACTGGTTGTTTACATTACAGAAGTGTGTATGTCCTTCAAAAATAAATGAAATCCTTTGTGCAAGGTACAGGCTGCACGAAAAAAATGTGTCATATTAACACTCAGTTAATTTTCTTCCATTTTGAACATTAGTCCTGATTTATTTTTATTAGTAGTCCTGAATCTAAGTCCTGAAATAGTCTATTAGAAATAAAACATTTCTGAGAGTCAATTAGAAATTAATGTTGACAGGGCTTTAAACTGAGAAATTATTGGCAGCTTTCAGGAAAATTATCTGAAGGGAAAAGACAATTAAGACTTGAGTTTCTTATCTCCCAAAATATTAAAAATCAAAGCAGCGAAAATATATAAAAGGACTTTGTGTCTGAAAGCTTGTAACAGTGTGGGTTTTTCATGAGCTGAAAGGGGATTTACTGGTGTGTGATAAGTTGCTAAAAAGACGTGTCATTTTTCATATAGATTCTTTCACAGTGTAAGCTTGTCTTTGTGTTGTCACTTAAATGCTAAGCAGTAACTGTAGCAGTTTAAATTGGCATTATTAACATTTATTTCCAAAGCTAGATGCTAAATGAACTTCATTTTTGCTTCTACCTGTCTGTTTTTCTAGCCACAGTTTCACTGATGGAAGAATAATAGGAATCAAAGGGATAAGAAAATGAAAAATAAAGACAAATCAAGTACTTATGCCAATCAATCACTAACTGTATATATTAGAGAAAAATATAAATCTTCTCTTCCTGGAGATGTTACTTTAACTCATCTCATAATGTATAATTCTCATTTCAAAGGCTGTATAATAAAAATTGCCTTTATGTTCAAAATACAAATTGGCTGTTACTCTTTTACTTACCTTGTTCTTCCTTGGAGTAATCTCAATAAGCTCTGTATTTTATAAACACATCTGAAGAGACAGAGATATCCCAGTTTTATGGGTCCAAGGTCTGTACTGACATGGAAGATCTCTTTTCCCTCTAGAAAGGTTTTCTAGTAGAACTGAGGTCAGAGACAGGAGACAGAGAAATAAGCAGAAGTGTGAATGCCTAACACAACAAGAACAAACCTTAGAAACATTCCAGAGGTAAAGGAAACTAAAGGAAAGACTCACAGCTTTTGATGGGCTTTGGATTAATGGCTATCAACCAGTTCTGACAAGATGGGATGCAGACCTGCTGCCATTCCTTTGGGAGCCCTGACCTGGTGGATGGTAAGGAAAAGGAAGGTAACAAGCTGTGCTTTTTGCTTGACATGAAAAGACCTAAAAAGTTTGTTTGCTATTGTGACAAACTATTTCTGGCTGTTTTCAGAATGATCTTTAACAGAAGGAGTGTTATCCATGTGAGTATCTTCACTGAGACCATGGACAGGACAGGTGCAGCCTGCACAGGTCATGAGGACCATCCAATCTGTGCACTTTGCAGGTAAATCCCTCCAAGAAATCTGGCATCACACATCCTTCTCTCAACATATTTGGTGGCTAGATTTGCCTTATACCCATTTTGAGGTCTTTCCTAAAGAAACACAATGTCCATGGAGCTGTTTTGAAGGTGCCCATGGTAGGCACTGTTGTGTTACCTGTCTCTTCCACACCTCTCACAGGAAATATCTCTTTAGAAATGGTGATATCTCCATTTGGTGTGTTGTGCCATCCCTTCACCCCTTCATGAGAAGACAGTGGAATGTCTTTCCTGGTGCTTCCTGGTTAATGTGCAGGCTGCAGGGGAACTCATGCTCTGTCTCTACCTTCATTCTCAAAGCACTCTCCAAAGCCTGAAAAACTGTAACCAGCTCTTTATATATTGGGATAAGGGGTTCTGAATCCTGGGCTTTGTTTTGTCTTCTTTTCCAGGAAATAGCCACTAATATTTCTGGATTTTCTGTGCCAAGGATCACAGAATATATTTGTGATTTGTACTCTTGCAGGTGAAGGGGTGGAAATGAAATATGCATTTTCCAGGTTAAAAATACAGTAGCTTATACCACTACTAGAACTCTTTTTTTATTCTTTGTTTTTTTTTTAATTCTTATTTTAATGAAAGAAACATTTCTAGCATATAGCTAACATAGATGGATGCTCTTGATGGAATTTCTGTGGGTCAGAGGTTCTTTTTGATGGAATTTTTGTGGCTCAGAGGTTCTTGAGTGGCTTCTGAGCAGAAGAATGGAAGAGTCTCCATTTGCTATCATGGCATGTTTACGAGTTATGAGAGGTTGATGTTTTAATTCCTGAACTGCATAATGTGATTCAAGGACAAAATCTTGTTTCTGCAACATTGTATGTCTGTAATTTAAGCAAAAAATCACTTTTTTTTTTTTTTTTTATTTTTTTTTT
>WBNO01004992.1:31496-45573 GCA_013400575.1 Peucedramus taeniatus | reverse complement strand
AATTTTTTCTATGACTTTTTTTTGAAGTATGCCAGCTGAAAGGCAAAAGAAAACAGGTTTTTGACATCCCTACAATTTTCAACAATATTATTTTTCATATTAACAGACACTCATCGATACACTAATTAAGATTCTTGAAAGTTATGTATTTTTGTTCAGTCTAAAATGATCCAGAAAGTACTTGTCTTTCACAAAAATTATTTGAAAGACATTTAAGAGAAATAGAAAAATCTGTTTGTGGAGGAATCCCTCCATGATTTGTATCATATATATTCATAAGTATTTCGCATGTTTTGGCTTGAATTTGATTCAACAACACATTTGTCTTGAAGCAGACATCTGTAAACATCACAGTAGTAACTTTGTTTCCTTTCCTCGTTTTTCTGCTCATTGTATTTATCAATACACGTACATAAAAAATGGGTCCTGGAGGGACTTTGGATCTGAGTGTAGATTTCAAAGGTGATTCCAAGTAGGTAAATATTTGGGGTGTTTTACATAAAGGAAATTAAAAGGCCCTTCTCAAAATTAAAGACTAATTTGAGGATGTGCCTTCTGAAAACTCAGTTGCTTTCTTTAACATTTTTCAACCCAAAAAACTGAACATATTTCAAGTTGGAGTGTTTGGCGTGTGGATCACTGTTGTAGTTTATTGGGTGTAACTAGTTTATGCACAAAGAATTTGCCAAGTGTTACAGAAATGTCAGTGTGTTTCTTCTTATCACATGTGATGGACATTTCAGTGGGAGTAGAAAGTGCTGAAAATTCACAGAAAAATTCAAGTGTTCACTTCTGCTTTCAAAGGTGACTCCAAATGCTACTCCTGATGACACCAGATCTGCACACATATCTGCTTCTAAAAGAAGGGAAGATAAATTCTGGTTTGATAAAATAGATAAAACAGAAGATAAAATCTCACTGAGCTCCCTTGGAAGGATTCACTTTTGTGACAAGTATGGAAATCACACAGGTCATCACTGTGTCATTTTCTTCAGAACTCTTGTGCTAAAGAGCGACCTGTCAGAACATCTAACAGAGGACAGCACCTGGGTAACCATTTGTTGTGACCACAGTGTATTCTGCCATTGCTGTATCAAGTGTCTGCAGCCTCTGCAAGTTCAGTCTGTCTGAAATAAAAATATCATTGAACTTGTCTCTACAGGCTTTGTTTGTAGTTACACCATGTTGACTGAACTTTGCTAAAACACAAAGTAAAGTGACAAACTGATCAAACATCAGTTATTTGGTACTCCTGACAGAGCTTGTCTGTGATTGCCATGTTCTTCTGACACTCGACAATATCTGGTGGTCTGATTTGTCTGCTGGTCCAGCCTGATGAAAAGGTATTGACATTTTAGTTTCATTCCTATTTGAGTCACAGTGACAGTTTGTATTACATTGTTCAGTGCAGATATTTAACCATGTTGCTTGAAACTTTTTTACAAGTAATAGCCTTATGCATTAAATAACAAAAAATTTGACAATGTCATCTTATGAAAGAGAAATTGTTATTTATCTCCAAGAGCAGCACTCAATGGCCCTGGTACATGCATGTTGTTCAACAACAACCAAAAAACCACAATTCATAAGCTCAGATTTCCATTCTGAGTCAGGCAGTACATTGCCAGGGTTGAGAATGGCACATAAATTCTGGTGGCATTCAAAGGAATAATGTGGCATTCACTGGCTGCTCAGCCTGTTAGATAAGGTATCCATTTACAGCTGGGTCAGGTGGCAACTCAAAGATAGATCCCAAACTTTAGAAAGCTTAGAATTTAATCTCTGAATTTCAATACGAAGACCCTTAGTTAGAATTTCAATATTCAAATTTCATCTATCTTTTTTATGGCATCACTTTAGACTATTTCACATATATCCTCCTACTTTCATAATCAAATAATCAAAATCTATTAATATATACCTTTAATGAAAGATATTAATAAGGCATAGACAAAATCTTAAGTGAAATTGAAATCAAGTTCATCAGGATAGTTTTAAAAATATTTCTTTCTCAGAATGGTAGACAAGGTGTTATTCTGTCTCAAAAATACACATATAAAACCCAGAAACAAAAAAAAACAAGAAACTGTGATAGAATGACAGTATGTTAATTTAGAATAAAACATTTTATATCCTTGCAAAAATTCATTTTGCACAAAAAAGTTTTCAGAGCAATAACAAGAGAAGAAAACATTTAAGTTGTTGCTGTTTATACCTGAAATTGCTAAGATCTTTTTTCATAGCAGATACATAACTTCATAATTTCTTCTGTTAAGTTAGAAAGAAAATTTCTATCACTTTTGACTATGTAACATTCTGTATATTTTATGAGAACCTTCATTTTAAATGAAAACTAGGAAATTTGTAACAGTAACCATGAATAAATATTATTAATAATGGATCAGCACATTTTATTTTGTGAAAGAAAACAATGGAAGCTGAAGAACAATGACTTCTTCAGTACAGATATAATTATGCCTTCACTGATCCCCGTGTAATGCTCCACATATTTTGTTGTGTCAGTAGAAACATTTGTGTTGTATTTTCCCCCTGCTCTTTCTAACTAATAAAAGCTAGCAAACAGAGCAAAGTAGATAACTGAAATTATGTTTCCATCAGAAAGTAAAGCTACATCCTGGTTAAGGGGTGCTTTGATGAAGTAAGGAGTAAAGACAGTTTAAGAAGTGTGTTCAGTCCAAACACGACTGGGGGGCTTTGAGAACCAGAGCTGCTCTCCTCACATGGCCTGAGAACAGCCTGTGTCACAGGCTGGATGTGTCACAGATGCCCTGGTCCCCCTCTGTGGTCCAAAAAGTTCATGTTGACAGATTCAAAAGGATTCATGATGCAATTCCTGTAATGACCCAGAGCCCAGATTTTCAAATGGGACAAATCACATCCTTGACTACCTTGACTGTTGACCACCAGTGCATCAACCATAAAGGTTGTTTGGATTTATTGTCTTCATCTGTTTGTGTTTTCCCTGCAGATGCCTCCATTAAATCACATGGATCATACCTTTCTGGCAATTTTCTGGCCTCTTTTTAGTGATTGCTTGGGATGAGAACGTCCTGACTTGTATTACACATTGCGTCATTTTCCAGGATCTTTTCTGAACCTTTTCCAATGCACCAGACACCAGCTGTAAATGTTACAGGACATTGTTCAAGAGATACAAGATAAATATTTGTAGTAGAGGCATCTAAGTTTGAGACAAAAAAAAAGACCTTATCATGATAAGTCAGAGAAACTCCACCCTTAGAAGTTCCCTTTTTATTTCCTGAAAAGAAACAGAGTTGAATGACAATAAATGGTGTAAATGAGATTAAGATATTTTTGTTGCAGATCTATTAAAAAAAAGATTCAGTTTTCCAAAGGCAGATATATGGTGGAATGCAAGATCTATGGAGCATTTCTTGTATCTTTATTTCTCTCTGCTTAAGTCCTTATGTCTCTTGTTGGTCCAGTGTAGTACCAAGAAGATGCCTCTGATATTCCAGGGCATCTCAAACATCAAGAGATGCCCATATTTGGGCCTTTTGATTATGACCCTGAGTCCATTCCAGAAATCCATTGTTTTAAGGAATGTTTTTGGCAGAGATGTGCAAAGCAAAAAGTCTTTCCAGTTTACTTTTGCATACTTTAACACTCCAATATGAGATGTTAGGGTAATGGCCATCTTAGCCTTTTTCTGAAATTCAATGTTTCTAAACTATTTTGTTGCTGCTCCTAGAAGCTTTGCCTAAAGGAACAGCCAGAAAATATTATCTGGTCCTGTTTATTGTCTTTATCCTTTAGGTTATTTATATGATGAAGAAAGTTTTGTAGCTAAGAGTTTTAACCTTTGCAAGACACTTTATTTGTTTTTAGAAATAAAATTTCTGGTTAATTCTTTTCAGAATATGTTTGATTACACTCTTTCATAACAAAGGGTAATGCCATATAATCATTATTCTAGATACAAAACAGGAATATCTGCTTAATCAAAAGTAGATATTGTGTGCTTTGGGCTTTTAATTATGGATATGACAATGGCAAGTGGTTAGTTAATTATTATAGAAAAATTATATCTTATCTCTGCTGATTTGTGAAGAGTATGAGGCTGGTTAATTCTTGGCCTGAGTCATTCATAACCTGCATAGAGCTGAAGCTAAACTGTTTTCTTCTAATATCATGGCTCTTACTCCACCAATTTCAGCTATTTTATTGAATTAAAATTGTTATTCCTAGTACAATCATCTGCAAAAGGTGACCTAGAAATTGATTGTCCTCACTGCAGGGATCTATACATCTTTGTAACTGCACTCCTGCCCAAAAGTCTTGCAGTCTCCACAGAAAAAGAACAAAAGCTAAGATAAATTGAAATATCCATAAGGTTAGTCAAAGTGCATTTAGACATCACTCAAATTAACTCAGTGCTTTTTAATTTAGATTCGACTTTTAAAGGTCTTCATTTTGGGCCCACTCTAGAGCTGCCAGAAGTTGCTTGAATCATTTAATTGAATAGAATTATTATTGTTAGAGAATATTTCTTTTTTATTGTTAGCTGGGTAGTTCACTAAACTTATTCCATTAAGATGCTCAGACTTCACATTCATCCAAGCCACATTGTTCCCTCAAATACCTGACCAATGTGAGAACACTTCTTTAAAACCAGGGAACGGATGGTACAAGACAATTGCCTGATAACAAAATTACTGCTCTAGTTTCCCGTTGGGAATTGCTGGGCAAACCAAGATGGAGAAATATTCAGAAAAATTTTGTGATTGCTGAAAGCACAACTGAAGGGAATTCTCCCCCTCTACCAATGT
The DNA here is from genome assembly GCA_013400575.1 of Peucedramus taeniatus. Classification (NCBI taxonomy): domain Eukaryota; kingdom Metazoa; phylum Chordata; class Aves; order Passeriformes; family Fringillidae; genus Peucedramus; species Peucedramus taeniatus. The sequence continues at coordinate 40,762 of WBNO01004992.1, read as the reverse complement.
GAGGTGGTAAAAGAAGGTGGAAAGTGCAGTGAGTTAAGGGGTAAGATAGACTCAACCATGGTGACTAAATTAAAGAGATTAATCAAGAATTCAGTGGTCATCAGCAAAATCATGCTTGTTTTGACTCATGTCAGCCATTTAAAGAACTGTTTCTGTATTTAACTACAATAGAAAGACATTCACAGCCTGAGGAATCCAGACAAATGGTTTAATGATACTTTTTCAATCAATAAAAAAAAAAAAATAAATAAAAAAGGAAGACCGCAAACTTAGAAATAAATTCCAAATGAGGAAAAGAAAAAAGCCTAACCAAAAATCAAAATAAGTTCCCTTCATAAACTCCCTTTTTTATAAATATTTCAGTCTATCAATAGTTTTGTGTATCTAATTAAATGTATATCCATATATTCACACATATAAGTATGCAAACATAAAAAAATGTAAATGTGGGCCCTATTTTTTTGACCCAGCTGAGTTTTTCCATCTATTAACAGAATAACAAAAACTGTAAAAAACAGTTATTTGTAAGAACTACATAAATTAAAGTCTATGTCTTACATAACATATATAGGAGCTTTTTGAATACATCTAACAAATGTTTATTAGGAATTAATTTCCCCAGTTTTGATTTTGCCTTACAGACTTCTCTGGCTTGTGTGATTGATAGCTATTGGTCTTTAAATGAGAGACTACAAGGGAAATAAGAATATAAAATATAAACAAGTTTTTTTATTTCCTAGCTTTTTACTTTTACTAGTTTTGCCATTTCAGATGGCATAAATCTGACAATTAAGCACACTGACTTTTCTGTCAATGCCAAATTCAGCGACAGGCAGGTCAATTAGCACAGAATTATTAGCATTCTGATGCTTTTATTGGGACATTGATGTACTTTAGGAGGAAAGAAAGAAAGAAAGAAAGAAAGAAAGAAAGAAAGAAAGAAAGAAAGAAAAAGAAAGAAAGAAAGAAAGAAAGAAAGAAAGAAAGAAAGAAAAAGAAAGAAAGAAAGAAAGAAAGAAAGAAAGAAAGAAAGAAAGAAAGAAAGAAAGAAAGAAAGAAAGAAAGAAAGAAAGAAAGAAAGAAAGAAAGAAAGAAAGAAAGAAAGAAAGAAAGAAAGAAAGAAAGAAAGAAAGAAAGAAAGAAGGAAAGAAAGAGAAAGAAAGAAATCCTCCAAAATACAAACAAACAAAATAACCAAATCAACAAAAGAAAAGGATTCTTTCTGATTTTTCTGTACACTTCATTCCCATCTCGTTCAGGAACAATTTTTTAACTCTTCTCTGGTTGAAGACTTGGCACTGGCTATCTTATCAAAGCTCTGTTGTGAAGATTTATTGTAAATCATCTTCATGAAATAATTTATAAATGTCCACACACATCTGTCTTCCAGTTTGAGCCAGAATGGCATCAGCCATGCCTGCTAGACCATCCTGACATTATTGTTATCCATCACATGGATTTCTGCTATTTTCTGTTGTTTTGTATTTTTTATTGTTGCTTTTTGGTTTGGTTTTTTTTTTCCCCCACAAGCCTCACGTTTTGATTGATTGAATCAATGAAGTGTGGGACATTTTACAGTTTGACACAAGGGCTTTATCATGTAGCATTGAGCACATTACACCTCTCTGAATAGTGAGTAATCTCTGCTATAGCTTCCACCAGACTACAAAAAAGTTTGAAAGTTAAACTAGCTTCTTCTGAACTAAAATAAATTAAGCAATATTAAATATGCCTTAATGGCTGAGCAATTGTACAAAAATAAGCATTCACAGAAAACCTTCAATGTCACTAATTATGATTTACTGTGACTAGGTGGGGTGTGCTGGGACCCCAGTCCTTCTCAAGGACTGAGAAATCACTGTGCCAAGCTCTGTAAAAACCAAGAAACACAGAAGGGGATTGAGAATATGATGAAGACTACTTTTTTTTTTTTTTTTTTTTTTTTTTTTTACTGCACATTGCCAGTTTGTCTAAACCAATAAATTACGCTGCTTTTTCTAATCATAACTTTTCTCAAGCTTTTCAAAAATTAGCCTTTCTTGCTAATACTAATCTGGAATGTAAACTAACAATTAATCACAGTAAAAACACAGAAAAAGTACAGAAATGCTAAAGTTACTCCAAGTCTTTGATTTAAACTTTTTTAGTATGGGAATATATCTGATAGATTTGATGCTGGTTTTGGAATAAATTGTTTTTAAATTGTACATATTTCCTAGGGTAAGAAAACTACTTAGAATATGTAGAAAACTACTACATATCATCAGTTAGATCCTGCTAACTAGAATGTTAAATTTTATTTTTTGAAATATATTCAGCCTGGCTTCTATCATATAACTACATGGGAAGTTTTTAATGTATTTTCATGTGCTTGTATAAATCATGTGTACATATGTGTAGATTCTAATATTGTTGCAGAGGCTGAAATGCTTTTGTAATATGTGTATGTGAGGAGAAAATCTTCAGCAAAAATAAGAGAAAGTGACCATTAGGTAGGAGGGCTAGAGAAATACGACAGAATACTGGCATCCAATTTTACTAAAATATATAAAATAGTGATTTTATATAACATTTTCTTCATATTATTTATAATTCCTTCTATTGTACACCTTCCTGAGACTTTTTAGACTTTCAAGCAGGTTCAATTACATGCAGAAAAATAAATTTAGATGCAATAAGGACTTAGATAAAAATTTGGCAAGTATCAGTTAAACATAACAATGTAGAAAAATCTTTTTTTTAATCTAATCAAAATAAATTGTTTGTTCTCCTCTGAGCTTATTTTGATAAAATGGTAATATTATTAGCTTTTTTATTAGACTCTTTATTAGCTCTTTATTATTAGACTTTTTTTTTCTTAGAATTCAATCTTCTTAATTGTGATGTCTGTCTTCAGGTTTGTTATTCTAATTAATCTTCCTGCTGGTGAGGAGATTTCAATTGATGCTGATTGTTGAGTTTTTCTCAGACTAAAGCTCATGGTTAGAGTTAATAATAATCATATTCATGGGTTTAAATGCAGTAGATCTGTATTCAGCCTAAATGAATTTGGCATGATAAAGCTCCATTGTTACATGATCTGCAGTCAGTCTTGAGTCACCTCAGGCTCTGACAGTGCTCTTCTCAGTAAAATGATTCTTTTACAGAAATGCAGGTCAAGTACAAGGTATAGAAAAAAAAAGGCTAAAAGGAACTGTAAAATTATACTATGCTATTGATCTAATTCTCCCCTTTTCCACAGCTAAATGCAAAATTCTGAATAGTTTAATGTTCTCTTTTGCAGATAAATTTAGTCTCTCTGTAGTTCTCTAAGCCATTAAAGATCTTAATTTTCTTAAGATAGTGTTACCAACATGACTGATGAAAAATGAATTAGCTTGAGATGCCAACTTGTACCCCAACCATAATCAGAGGACTTAAGTTCATTATTCCCTGATATTGCATTTTACATCATAATTACATTTAATGTATCACAAAACCACCAGTCACATTGCAATGAGATGAGATCCAAGCCTGAATACAGCTCCCTTTACCTTGCTATTCATATCTATATATAATATTTATCTACATACAGGGATTGCTATGAAGATAGGAGTAAGAATTTTGCTGAATATTGACAGAAAATTTTCTTGTGTAACAAACACAATTCTCAAAGGAGTTATTTTAAATTTCCAGTATGCTTTCTGTTTTTTGCCCAGGCATGACATCCATGCTTGAATTAAAGATTCTATTCTGCCCACTTGACTGATCAGCTTGCTCAAGGAAACAAGAGGTGATACAGATCTAGTACAGAAGTTAAATGACAGAAAAATCAAACTTCTAGCAACTTCTTTGGCTAAGTGCTTTGAGAGGTCAAAACTCCTTGGTTCTGTTTGCTGATAATTTATTTCATGTTATTTCTAGACTTTGTACAACTTTAGGCTGTTCAAGGTTTGCTTCCAAGAGCTAATAGGTGACAAAGTAAACCTTTGAAAATAGCTGGGACAAAAAAGCAAACACCTAGAGTTAATATTATTTTAACTCCACTTGCAAACATTAAATTAAGTAGAAATATTGCTTTTGAAAAACTATACTGGAACATATAATTTTATGTGGTAGAATAATATCTTTTTAATACAGATCTGGGAGACTGTTTATTATCCTCTCCCTAAAAATTGAAGGCTTTTACCAGCAGTACAAATTATAGTGTTTCATCCAATCAACTAATTTTTAAAGTTAAAATGGTCAAGCTGCAAAGACCCCCATGGTGACTCCCTCCTTAAGCTGAAGAATCACAAATGGCAGAATATTGATATTTGTTCTCTTTTTAGCATCTCTTTATCTTATTGACTGTTAAAATTTACACCTTTCCATAAAAAGAGAAAGACTGTCATGTCAGATGGATTCAGATTAGAAAAAGAAGACACAAAACACTAGAAAAAAGAAAAAAAGAAAATAAATACTGAAGTCTATACCAAAATGGGGTGGGAGGTGGTCTCTGTAAAAGAATTACTTAACCAGATCAAGATTAGGAGACTGAAAACTAGGATGGGTTTTTGCCAGCTCTGAGGAAGGCTCAGGAACTTTTTTTGGAATGTGTTAGTTATCACAAGCTAAAACTACAATTGTGGTTAGAATATTAAGTCCAGGCACTGTTTAATTTTTAGCTAGGAGTGTCATTACTACCATTCTTTTTTGTGTCCAATGCCGTATTAGAGGTCAGATCAGATTAGTTCATTCTCCTTCCTGAATCTTGGATTTGTGCTATCCAAATCCTAATGGAGATCACTGTGGAGGTGTCTGAAAGTCTGACCCTGTCAAAGTCACATTGAGCAGAATCTAAAAAGAGAGACTTCAGAGGAAGGCAATTTAGAAAAAAAAATATGACCTATAAAAAAGTAGTAGATCTCAAAACGCTACAGCTGCTTGTTTATCAAAGTTTTCTCCCATTTTAAACACCTTTATCAGCAATTCCTTTCCTTCATGCACCATTTGATCTACAAGGGCTTCATTTTTTTTTGCGTGAAAGTCACTGTTTTCCTCAAAATAAGAACAATTATTTATACAATGATTTCTTAAGTTCTGCCCTGAGCCAGGAGATGGTGAATATCAGAAATGTCAAGTAACCCAATGTGATGAATGGAGAATCAGTGAGAAGGAACAGCAGTAGCTGTAGCTGGGATGCAGGATTACACTGGGGGACAGACTCTGTCAAGTGCATAATCACAGAACCCAGAAACACAGAATGGTTTGGGTTGGAAGGGACACTCAAGATCCCCTAGTCCCAATTGTCCTGCCAGGGACACCTTCCACTATCCCAGGTTGCTCCAAGCTCCATCCAATCTGGCCCTGAACATTTCCAGGGATGGGGCATCCACAGCTTCTCTGGGTAACCTGCCCCAGGGCCTCACCACCCTCACAGTAAAGAATTTTTTCCTAATATCTAATGTTTACCTAATGTCTTTCAGATTACAGTGATACAGGCTGAAATAAACTGCTGTTTTCACAATACCCACCTTCCAGATTTAAACTTTTACTAACAAGATTTTGGAAGTGATGTTAATAAATAAATACCATAAAATTTAAACATATTTTTAAATAAAGTTCATCTCCATCTGTTGCAGTGCAACTAATACTCTGTTATATATATACTAGTTTTGAATTTAAAAAAATCAATAAAGTATAGATTAAGTTTTAGATAAAATGTAGTCAGGACAGAGTCAAACAGATTTGTAATGGCAATTTGTGTTCTTGCTAACACTATTGTACTTAATTTTAAGGGTAATAGTAGTCTCATTCACTTCTTGAACACATACTACTCATGTAGGAAGTGAAAGACAAGCACAAAGCAACACAGGGCTTGTAAACAAAAAAGATAAAGAGAAATTCAGAATGGTCCCTTGTTTCTCAGCATCCTTTTAGGACATCCCACCTGCTAACCCTGCTGCAGGCACAGAAACCAAAAGAAATAAAGAAAAACTGTGGAGGCTTCATTCATAAAATTCAATAAGCTTGGCTAAGCTGAAAGAAAGCTTTCACTGTATTNTTTTTTTTTTTTTTTTTTTTTTTTTTTTTTTTTTTTTGTCATTATCTTTTGCACACACCAGAAAACAGACTTTCATCAAAAAAAAAGTGATTTTTATAAAATAGTAAATAACACCAGATTTCACAGTTTTATATTGCTGTGCCTTCCCAGTTTACCTGGGAAAAAGAACTTGCACTTCTGGGTCTGAGCACAGTAGCAGGTGCCACCATCTATTCACAAATTTCACTAGGCTGCTGGAAGGGCTGGAACTGCACTTCCCTTGCATATTAACTCATTCTTAAATGATGAGCAAAAATTAATTTATACCTGAAATTTAAAAATTTTGTTTGCTTAGGCAATAGAGATGGTATGCCACTTATAAGACATCCTGATCTATTTCTAGTTCTTTTATTTCTATTTCCATTTCCATTTTTACTTCTATTCTATTATAACAACATAACTTGTATCATATACAAATCCCTTATTTTCACCTATTATTTTTACTGGGATATTATCAAAAATCTTAGACTTACACCTTGTTGAACAGACTATAAGGGCAAGGCAGTATTCTCAAGGGTAAGGGCTTTTTTAACAGAAAGTTAGGGACCAAGGATGGAGACTTTATAAAAGTAAAACAAATGAAAAAGGATATCAGTTTAAAAAAATTGAGCCTCTTTAGAAGCAAGGGTCCAGCAGCTTCCTTATTCACATACCTTAATATTTTTGAGCCATCACAGAATAACTGTGGTTTTCAGGACAAAGTTATCCCTAAATTTCTACTTTTATCGTAGCTTCTTTTAGCAAAAGGAAAGGTATGAGGAAAAAGCAAAATTTCTCCACTGAATGGAAAGTTTTTCCTATAGGAGTATATTGTGGGAGGAAGATGCCTTTTATTTGCTGAGTAAACACGAGTTAAAGGTGCATATGAAGAGCCTTAAAAACCCAGACATGGGGAAAACATGAAAACAGGTATCACAGAAGGATCAGAGTTTGCAAGACAAGGAAGAGGAAATAAGCAAAGAGACAGGAAAGAGGAAGGACACCTCACCCATTAAACAAAATCATGACTTGAAAAACCCAAAATGAGAAAGGGAGCCTTGGGAGCAGATGAGATCCTCCATCCCCCCACACTGGGAGGGGGTAAAGCAGTGTAAAACCACATGAAAAAGCAAAGGAAATTTGGGAATGTGTCTGCTCCTGTTTTGACTTAATTCATCAAAGAGCTCTTCATCCTGCACCTGGGAGACCACGAGCCATCCAGGGCTGTGGCCATCAGCACTCCACAGCATCCTTTCCATGGAAATGCATACTCAGAGCTAATTAGCAGATTAAGTGTAAAAGACTAACAGTTTTAGTGAGAAGTACAAATAGTGATTACCCATTAGCACAAAGTATCATCTAATCAATGTAAATAGTAAAAATTCCTTTAATATTTGAAGTTTATCTGATTTATCAGTCTTCTAAAATCTCTTGTGTGATGTCTAGTTCCCTTGTTGATAAATATTCACCTCTACATGCAAAAATATGTTCAGTTCCAAGACTATTCACTGGATGAATCTTGAGGATTGGAGGATTAAATGCTATTTTTTGACTTTGCACAGGTGAGAAACAGAAGTTCTAGAAATACTAAATGGTAATACTAAGTACTCCTTGTACTTTGTTCAAATTCACCTTTATGTTTGACTACCTTTACGCATCCATTTTACAAGATTGGGATAGAACTTGCTACAGATTCTCTGCAAACCAAGCTTCCTTTGCAATGAAGATGGTAGACACGGAATTTTCACTTTTATATGTCCTGAGACAGTCAGGAGATGTGCTCAGATCCAGGAATCCAGAACTTGTTTAAGTTGAAAACAGTTGAATTCCACTTAGGAATTATCCAAGTGTAAGGATCAATATAATACCATAGGCAGGGAAAAGAAAGGAAAAAGGGAGAGGGGAAAACCCCAGACAGGAAGGTTTTCTGTAAACATGACATTATTTCTAATATTCTGTACTTTCCAGGCAAAGCTTAAGAGTGACAAAAATGGAATTTTCAAACATGAACTAGAGTTGTTCTTAAGGTTAAGAAATTACTGATTTACAAATATGCAGTGTGTTCTGAGTGCCAAAAAAAAAAAGAAGCCAAAGCTAGTTCGGATATATTAATAAGTTTTCTAAAATATCAAATAATTTTCAATCTGCTTCTCTTGAATTTGATTCTGGACTCAGGTTTCAAGTACCTGGCTTCAAAATTATTTTGCCATTTTTCACAATAAAGGACCAAAAGATGTGATCAATTTAGAAGCAGAAGCCTGTTATAAAATATGAAGCAAAGAGAGTTCACACTTTTCAGATTTGATTAACCAAATCTAATTATATAGAAAAAAAATCATTGAAGATCCTAATTTATTTAACTACACAAAAGTATATCTGCTAACGTTAGAAGTAATAATTGAAGACTAAAATACTTTTTCACCAAACAAGAATGGCCAGCTATTTCTAAATGTGCTAAAATAACCTAGCAGTGAATATAGCTTATGAACAGAGAAATTATTGGACCAATAATACTGAATAAGATCTGACATTTAATTCTGCACAACCTGCATCTTATTAAATACTTCAGAAAGTAAGTTTGTTTTATTGATTATTTGCTTGCTTTTTTTTTTTTTTTAACAGATGATAAGACACTATAATAGGATGAAGGAAATAGGAAATATCTTCTTTGACTGCTTTGTTATACTTGGAAAACTATATTGTTTTCCATGTTACTATATCTCTCATCATTGTCTCCTGGTTTATCCAATTACTTTATGCACTTTCATAGTAAGAATTTTAATTTATTATCATGTTTTCTTTTTTATTTTTGGTTTTCCTAAAGAATCTAAGACTTTGAGGAATTGATCTCGACATGAACTCATGGGAAATACCGATTTTTGCAATAATTTTTCCAGTGACAGTTTGGTGATATATTGTTGATAAGTTAATGATAAATTGCAATTGAGACTATAAAAAGACACTGAAAACTGTTTATTGTTTCACAAAACTACCCACAGGGTACATGGCTGATGACATAGACACAAAAAAATTACCTTTGGGGAAAAGAAAAAGAGAGAGGAGGGAAGGGAAGTTTCAGGGAAGTTTCAGGGAAGGGAAGTTTCAGGGAAGGGAAGGGAAGTTTCAGGGAAGGGAAGTTTCAGGGAAGGGAAGTTTCAGGGAAGGGAAGGGAAGGGAAGTTTCAGAGTAGTTTCAGGGAAGTTTCAGGGAAGTTTCAGGGAAG